>CAUYQU010101197.1:0-28297 GCA_963574635.1 Cheracebus regulus
ATTTTCATCCCTTATTCCTTCCTGTCTCCACTGTTAAGCACAATTATTGGCATAAAAGAGGTTTTTAATACCCATTTTTAGACTGCATTCTAGCCTGGGCAATAAAACAAGAATCCCGTTCTCTCTCCCTCTTTCTCTTCCGCTTTCTTTCTCTCTTTCATTCTTTTGCTCTTTCTTTCTTTCTCCTTTTCTTTTTCTTTCTTTCCAAAAAAAAAAAGAATAAAATTATTCAAAGAAATAGTCCTGAGAGAAAGTGGTGACAGGCCAAAAAAAAAAATAGTGAGGGATTAGTTGTGTGTGTATGTGTGTTTCAGAAAAATACTTAACTAGTCTGTGAGTGTCATACAGACATGTTTAATTCCAGGCATCTGATGCCAGTATGCACTTCCAAGTAATGGTGGGAAATTTGGATGGATTTAATGGAAAAGGAAAAAAAAAAACAGCTTAAATTTGAATATGGCTAATTAAAATAGTACATGTCAAATTCTGAAATGAAAACTGACTATTATCTTCTTGGTTTGCATTTGCAGCTGCTGGCCAAATACAAAAGCTTGCAATGGGACAAAGTACTGCGGTTGGAGGAGGTGCAGGCTAAACTAGGGATTAGTCTAGAAGAAATGCTGTTGGTCACAGAGGATGCCCTTCATCCTGAACCCTATAGCCCTGAGGAGATCTGCACATGTCTGGGAATTACCCTGGAGGAACTCCGAACCCAAATCCTGAGTCCAAATACTCACGATGGTGAGTTGGCTGGAGAAAGTAATATACAGGTTATTCCCTCACTCACAGCTGGAAGGCTTCAATTTCTCCACTGATTTTAAAGCATACTTAAGGGAATTTGGAGACTGTGTTTTGGCAAACTGAATTATTTAGAATCTTAGCTTCATAAATGTGTTCATTCATTCATTCATTCATTCATCAGTATGCTGGTTAGGCAAGGGTGAATGAGACAAGATTTTTGTCTTTCAGGGACTTGTAATTCAATAAGCTTCTCTTTTTTATCTTTTCTTTTTCCTTACACATTTTTTTTTCTGGTTATTATGCTACTTGTATAAAAAAATGGTCTAGGTTAGAGAACTGCTCTAACGCTGTGAAACAATACTCAGAACACGATAAAGTCTTTACTTCTTAGGTTCAAATTTGTGGCCCACTTTACTGTGGAAGCTTATTTCTATTTGTGGTCTGCTTTCAATTTTATTTTTATACCAATCAAATCAGAAACTCAGGTGAAGGCCAGGTAAATGTTACAGGCACAAGATGGAGTCTTGGACTGGCTATTCTTCTTAGAGTGAAGGTTATCTATTTGTGAGAAATCAGTACTGGGGGCAAGGACATCTAGTTAAGATTCAGTTACTCTTATGGTAGGGTTATGGTAGGTGAGTAGGAGATTAACACAAAGATCAGCCTCAGGGCCCCATTTCTGGCTCATTCATTTCAGTTCTACAACTGGTTGTTGAGTTGCTACTGTGGATTTACCTACAGAGTAATGTCTTAAAGGCTAAAAGTACTGAAAACTTCGGGATAAGATAAAGGAATCATTTGGAAGCCGGGACTGGATTTTGGTTTCTAACACTGTCAATCCAATTTAATTTGATGAAGTTTGATAGAGTCGTTAGAACCAGAATAAGCAAATTATGGCCTACTGGCCAAATCAGACCTGCCATCTGTTTGTGTAAAATAAACTTTTACTAGAACATGGTCATGTATTGGCTATGGCTGCCTTTGCACTGTAAGAGTTGAGTAGTTGTGACAGAGACTGAATAGCCCACAAAACCTGAAATATTTACTATCTGGCCCTTTGCAGAAAAAGTTTGCTGGCTCTCATTCCAGAAAGGCAGTAGACTGAAGTTTACCTGTTTTGCCATGAAAATAGGCATAACAGGAATTTGTCTCTTATAAGAATAATCTGTGTATTGTGCTAAGAATAATGCTAAGTAGTGGAGGTAGTAATAGAGTGATGAGTGTGGTGATAAGAGTTGTACTTGGGTCTAGGGAAACCAGAAAACAAAGACGTCAAAGATAGCTTAAGGCCAGGTGCAGGGGCTCAAGCCTGTAATTCTAGCACTTTGGGAGGCCAAGGTGGGTGAATCACTTGAGGCCAGGAGTTCAAGACCAGCCTGGCCAACACAGCAAAACCCTGTCTCTGTTAGAAATACAAAAATTAGCCGGGCATGGTGGCAAGCACCTGTAATTCCATCTACTCAGGTGGCTGAGGCAAGAGCATTTCTTGAATCCAGGAGACAAAGGTTGCAGTGAGCTGACATTGTGCCACTCCACTCCAGCTTGGGTGACAGGGCAAGACCCAGTCTCAAAAAAAAAAACAAAAACCAACTTAACTAAGGAGATAGCAACAAGCCAAAAGTTAAATAATAAATAGGTATTTCCTAGGTAGGCAAACAGTCAGAAAGAATTCCAGGCAGACAAAACAGTAGATACAGAGGCAGAAAGAAGTGAGAGAAGATTTTATGTCTAGAGAACTACAGTTAGTTGAGTGTTTCTTGAAAATAATGTTGAGAATGATATGGTTATAGGCCAAGGTTGTAGACAGACTCAGATCACCAAAGGCCTTGTTAAATAATTGGTGTGTATGTGTTTTATACGTAATGTGAGAGGTAATAAATATTTATTGAATGAAGAAGATGGGTATTGGATAGGGAGAGCTTCCAGGGGAATAGCCTTTATCCTTTGACCTAAGATACTGATTTCTTTAACAAATATGTATTGACTTCTGTGGACTACAAATTGTGCTAGATGCTGGACACAAAGATAAGCAGGACACGGTCTCTACTTTATAGTGACTTTGTGTCTAATTGGGGGAGAGTGCCATACAACAATCACAATAAATAATACCTGCTGTAACAAAGGTATTTATCAAGAACCCTAAGAGTATGAAGGTATGGAGGGAAAAGTGGCTCAAATCCTGTAGATGGTGGTTCAATTTTGAGCTGGATCCTTAGAGAAAGTTATTAATTTCCTAGACTAAGAGAAATGACCAGCCATTGCAGGCAGAGAGTAGAGCCTGAATGAAGACAAAGTAGCACAAGGAGTGGAGTACTGGAGCACATGTGCCAAGAGGCATTGTGTGCAGTAGGAGCTGGAGGACAAAAAGACTGCCTAAAAGGATGCCAATGGGGAAACTATTGTTCTTTACTCTATACTGAATGAGAATAGCTGGAAGTAGGGTAAATGACTAAACTGGTAGATTCTCAAGACTGTAAAATAAAATTCAGTTGGAACTGGCAATTGCTGGTATCTAAGGAGTGAAGGGAAGAAGGAAGGAAAGGAGCAAAAAGAAGAAGGAAGAAAGGAAGAAAAGAAGAAAAGAAATATAAGGTATTTAAGTCCAAGGAATGGATAACTGGGAAAGTAAGGAAATTATAGTATCTAAGTGATTCTGGCAGTGAGATGAGAAGCTCATTTCTCTCTCTCGCTCTCTCAATAGATATCTATCTATCTATCTATCAATCATTGAATTTGTCTGGTGTGATAGCAAGGTATCTAGAGATGTAAAACAGGTAAAGATCCAAATGATAGAGTAATTTGATTTGGGGTTATTGTTGAAAAGGTGAAGAAGTCTTAGTAGACATTGAAAATGTTGACTGTCAAATGATCTAAAAACAGTCTTTTCATGGTGTCACTTCTTACTTCAGAAATCTTCAGAGGCCCACCATTACCTAATTGCCTGAACTCTTCTAGACCTGTCTTAACTAAGTTCTATCCTTTGTCCCTTTTGAGCCCATACATTCTAATGTGGACAGTGTTGCCTTGGTTGGGCCATTCTACTTACTAATTGGAAGCTTAGTCTTCTCTCTGGGCTTTTAATCCTAAACACCTCTGTGCTTTTATAAATGGATTTTCTCCCTTTTCTGAAATGCAGTTCCTACCTGTCTTAAAAGCTTAATGTAATTCTTATCTTTTGCTTATAATTCTTAATCTACAACCTATTCTCTTTCTCTGTATCCTTCTTTCTTTCTGCATCTGCCTGTCTTTTCTTCCCTTCTTTTACAGTTTTTGGAATAAGTAAATTTCCCAGAATGCTTTGGAAAATACAAAGGGTAATTTACTTGGCATACAACATGTGTTGCTCTTTCTCTGTCTCTCTTTCTATGTATATATGCATAAGCTTTATCCCCTGAAGAATGATGACTTCAAGGTTTTTGTAAAAATAATGCATGCTTCATCTTATCTCCTTTTTCCCAGAACTTTTATTTTTTTTCTTTTTCAACTTTAATTTTTAGGTTCAGGGCATAGACATGTAGGTTTGTTATATATGTAAATTGCATGTTTCTGGGGTTTGGTGTACAAATGATTTTGTCACCCAGATAGTGAGCATAGTACCCAAAGGGTAGTTTTATGACTCTCACTCTCCTCCAAGCCTCCATCCTCAAATAGAGCCGGGTGTGTTTTTCTTCTCTTTGTCACCATATGTATTCAATGTTTACCTCCCACTTACAATTGATGGTGTTCCAATATATGGTATTTTGTTTTCTGATCCTGCATTAATTTGTTTAGGATAAAGTCCTCCAGCTGCATTCATGTTGCTGCATATGACATGATTTCATTCTATTTTATGGCAGCATAGTATTCCACAGTGTATTTGCATCACATTTTCTTTATCCAGTCCACCATTGGGCATCTAGTTTGATTCATGTCTTTCCTATTGTGAATAGTGCTGCAGTGAATATATAAATGCATGTGTCTTTTTGGTAGAACGATTTATATTCATTTGAGTATATACCCAGTAATGGGATTGCTGAGTTGTAGTTCTGTTTTGAGTTCTTTGAGAAATCTGTACACTGCTTTCCACAGTGACTGAATAATTTACATTCTCACCAGCAGTATATACGCATTCCCTTTTCTTGGCAAGCTTGGCAACATCTGTTGTGGCTTTTTAGTAATAGCCATTCTGACTGATGTGAGATGATATCCCATTATGGTTTTGATTTGCATTTCTGTAATGATTAATGATGTTGAGCATTTCTTTAATATGCTTGTTGGCCACATCTGTGTCTTCTTTTGAGAAGTACCTGTCCGTGTCCTTTGCCCATTTTTAAATGGAGTTGTTTTTTGCTTGATTTGTTTACATTTTTTATAGATTCTGGATATTAGACATTTGTAAGATGCATAGTTTGCAAAAGTTTTGTCCTATTATGTATGTTTACTTTCTTTTGCTGTACAGAAGCTCTTTAGTTTAGGTCCCACTTGTCAATTTTTGTTTTTGTTGAAATTGCTTTTGAAGATTTCATCACAAAACCTTTGTCAAGGTTTATATTCAGAACTGCATGTACTGGGCTTTTTTTCTAGGATTTTTATAGTTTTAAGTCTTACATTTAAGTTTTTAATCTATCTTGAGTTGATTTTTTTATATGGTAAAAGGAAGGGGTCCAGTCAAAATTTTCTGTGTATGAATAGCCAGCTATCTCAGTACTATTTATTGAATAGGGAGTCATTTTTCCATAGCTTATTTTTGTTGAGTTTGTCAGAGATCAGATGGCTGTGGGTGTATGGATTTGTTTCTGAGTTTTCTATTCTGTTGCATCAGTCTACCATGTCTGTTGTTTTTACCAGTACTATGCTGTTTTGGTTACTGCAGCCTTGTAGAATAGTTTAAAATTGGGTGGTATAATGGCTCCAGCTTTGTTCTTTTTCCTTGGGATTGCTTTAGCTATTTGGGCCCTTTTTTGGTTTGAATTTTAGAATTTTTTTTTTCTAATTCTGTGAGAAATGAGACTGATAGTTTGAGAGGAAAAGCACTGAATCTGTAAATTGCTTTGGGTAGTATGACCATTTTGATAATATTGATTCTTCTAACCCATGAGCATGCAGTGTTTTCCCATTTGTTTGCGTTGTCTCTGATTTCTTTCAGCCATGTTTTGTAATTCTTATTGTAGAAATCTTTCACCTCCTTGGTTAGCTATATTTGTAAGTATTTCATTCTTTTCGTGGCTATTGTGAATGGTATTGTGTTCTTGATTTGGCTCTTAGCTTAGACATTACTGGTGTATAGAAATGCTTCTGATTTTGGTTCATGTGTAGAAATGCTACTGATTTTTGTACATGGATTTTGTATTCTGAAACTTTACTGAAGTTGTCAGTTCCATGAGTCTTTGGGCAAAACTATGGGGTTTTCTAGGTATGGTATGATACTTTCAGTGTAGAGAGATAGTTTGACTTCCTCTTTTCCTATTTGGATGCCTTTTATTTCTTTCTCTTGCCTGATTGCTGTGGCTAGGACCTCCAATACTATGTTAAATAGGTGAGAATGGGCATCCTTGTTTTGTTCTGGTCCTCAGCGTAATGCCTCTGGCTTTGCCTGTTCAGTATGATGTTGACTGTGGGTTTGTTATAAATGGCTCTTATTATTTTGAGGTATGTTCCTTTGATGCCCAGTTTGTTAATAGTTTTTAACATGAGGAGTTGTTGAATTTTACTGAAAGCCTTTTTATGTCTATTGAGGTAATCATATGGTTTTTGTTTTAAATTGTTTATGTGTAAATTACACTTACTGATTTGCCTTTGTTGAACTAACCTTGAATCCAAGGAATGAAAGCTACTTGATTGTGGTGGATTAGCTTTTTGATGTGCTGCTGGATTTAGTTTGCTAGTTTTTGCTGAATAGCTTTGCATCTCTGTTCATCAGGGATATGGGCCCAAGGTTTTCTTTTTTTGCTGTGTCTTTGGCAGGTTTTGGTATCAGAATGATGCTGGCCTCATAGAATGAGTTAGACAGGTATCTCTTCTCTTATTTTTTGGAATAATTTCAGTAGGATTGCTAACAGGTCTTCTCCATATGTTTGGTAGAATTTGGCTGTGAATCTATCTGATCCAGGGCTTTTGTGGTTGGTAGGGTTTTTATTACTGATTCAATTTTAGAACTCTATTTGTCTATTCAGGTCTTCAGTTTCTTCCTGGTTCAGCCTTGGGAGGTTTTATGATTCCAGGAGTTTATCCATTTCTTCTAGGTTTTCTAGTTTGAGTGTACAGAGGTGTCTGCAACGGTGTCTGAGGGTATTTTGTATTTCTCTGAGATCAGTGGTAGTATCACCTTTGTCATTTCTGATTATATTTATGTTTACTTCTCTCTTTTTCCTTTATTAATCTAGGCAGCAGTCTGTCAATCTTATTTATTCATTCAAGGAACTGGTTTTGGTTTCATTGATCTTTTGTATGGATTTTTATGTCTCAGTTTTATTTGGTTCAGCTCTGGTTTTTGTTATATCTTTTCTTCTGCTAGCTTTGTTGGTTTGCTATTGTTTTCCTAGTTTCTTTAGGTGCTATGTTTGGTTATTAATTTGAGATCTTTCTAATGTCTTAAGGTAGGTGTTTAATACTATAAACTTTCCTCTTAATGCTACTTTATCTGTATCTTAGAAATTCTGATATATTTTTGTTTACATTAGTTTTACAGAATTAATTTCATTGCCTTAATATCTTTCTTTACCTAAAACTCATTCAGGAGCAAGTTGTTTAGTTTTCATGGAATTGTATAGTTTTAAGAGATCTTCTTGGTTTTACTTTCTTTTCTTCTTCTTCTTCTTCTTCTTTTTTTTTGTGCTGTGGTCTGAGAGCCTGGTTGGTATGATTTTTAAAAAAATTGTTGAGAATTACTTTATGGCTGGGCATGCGGTCAGTATGAGCCATGTGCAGATGAGAAGAATGTATATTCTGTTGTTGTTGGGTGGAGTATTCGATAGATATCTTTTAGGTCCATTTGGTCAAGTGTTGAGTTTAAGTCCCAAATATAGTTGCTGATTTTCTGCCTGGATGATCTGTCTGTCAGTAGGGTGTTAATGTCTCCCACTATTATTTTTTGGTTACCTAAGTCTCTTTGTTGGTCTCTAAGAACTTGTTTTATGAATCTGGGTGCTCTAGCATTAGGTGAATATATATTTAGGACAGTTATCTTGTTAAATTGAATAATTTATCATTATGTAGTGCCCATTTGTGACCTTTTTGATCATTGTTAGCTTAAAGTCTATTTTGTCTAAAATAGGAATAGCAACCCCTGCTCTATTTTTGTTTTCTGTTTGCTTGATAGATTTTTCTTCATCTCTTTACCTTGAGCCTATGGGTGTCATTGTATGTGAGATGAGTCTCTTGAAGACGTTCTTGTTACTTTATCCAAGTAATCCCTATGTGTCTTTTAAGTGGGGCATTTAGCCTGTTTAAATTCCAAGTTAATATTGATATGTGAGGGTTTGATCTTGCCATCACTTTGTTAGCCAGTTGTTTTGTAGAACTGATCATATAATTGCTTTACAGTTGATATGGTTTGGTTGTGTCCCCACCCAAATCTCACCTTGAAGTTCCCATAATCCCCACATGTCATGGGAGAGATCCTGGGAGATAACTGAATCATGGGGACAGTTACTCCCATGCTGCTGTTCTCATGAGATCTGATGGTTTTACAAAGGGCTTTTCCACCCTTCACTTGGCACTTTTCCTTACTGCCACCATGTGAAGAAGAACATGTTTGCTTCTCATTCCACCAGGATTATAAGTTTCCTGAGGCTCCCCAGCCATGATGAACTATGTCAATTAAGCCTCTTTCCTTTATAAATTACCCAGTCTCAGGGATGTCCTTATTAGCAGCATAGGAACAGACTAATACAGTAGTGTTGGTGGGCTATGTACTTAAGTGTGTTTTGTGGTGGCAGGTACCAGTTTTTATTTCCATGGTTAACACTTCCTTAAGGATCTTTTGTAAGGCAGGTCTGATGGTAATAAATTACTTAGCCTTTGCTTGTCTGAAAAGGATTTATGTCTTCTTCACTTATGAAACTTAGTTCGTCTGGATATGAAACTCTTGGTTGGAATTTCTTTCTTTAAGGATACTGACATTGAGGTGACAGTGTAGGGAGAGGTGTTAAAGTCAAGCTATGCCTTCAAGCTTCTGTTAAACCAGCAGACTTCCAAAGGCCCATGTGCAATTCTGATATTCTGTTTCCAAATTTCTAATAATTAGTTTTAGAAATGCTCAGAGGCCATTCAAATTAAACATAAGCAAAATCCTTCAATCCTTTAGATGTTCTTTAGAATGGCTACACAACGTACAGATGTTGTTTAGGAACTGTCTAAGAATAGTTTCAGAATTATGTACCAGGTCTTACCCACAAGTAGGGATTGTCTAAGGATATGGTAGAGTGGTCTGGAGTCTTGGAGCCTCAGGGGCGAGACTTAATTGGGAGGAGTATTTCCCATGGTGTGACTCAAGAAGAAAATGTGAAGCTGTGGTCAGAGTGAGGAGAGATAGGTACATGTATCAAGCATATAACTCAAGAACACACATTAGAGGCTGGGTGCAGTGGCTCATGCCTGTAATCCCAGCACTTTGGGAGGCCAAGGAGGGTAGATCTTGAGGTCAAGAGATCAAGACCATCTTGACCAACATGGTGAAACCCTGTCTCTACTAAAAAAAAAATACAAAAATTAGCCTGGCATGGTGGCGTGCGCCTGTAGTCCCAGCTACTTGGGAGGCTGAGGTGGAAGAATCACTTGAACCAGGAGGCAGAGGTTGTAGAGCAAGACTCCGTCTCAAAAATAAATAAATAAAGAAATAAATAAATAAATAAATAAATAAAAGAACATACATTACAGGACAGAAGAATCTGCGAGGAAGTAAATGGGCAGTAGAGAAAATGGGTCAGGTAGTTTATATTCTAACTTAAAAAGGAAGGAATTTGTTGGGAGCATTTCTTTTGGGAGTGTCCAAACTGCTCTGGGTTGGGGTGGCCCAGCTGCTTAGCCACACTGTGCTGGGGTAGACCCAAATTTTATTGCTTTAATTACCAACTTTGCCTGTGACCACATGCTGGTCAGTTCCTGATTCATTAACTCATTTGTTTGCCTTATGTGATCTCCAGAGTCATGAGTGATAATCATGGCTTTAATAAAGAACAAAGCACTGGCATAGACTGCTCTTTAAAAAGACACCTAGAGTCAATGGTAAAGAAAAAAAGAACAAAACAACTTGTTATACACTTTATGATTTCCACATTACCCTTTACACATACCATCTAATTTGAATCTCACAACAACCCCAGGGCACAGGGTTATCTGCATTTCACAGATGAAGAAACTGAGGTGAGAGAGTTTAGTGATTTTTGAAAACCACATAGGTGGTACAAGCTGGAGCCAGACCCCAAATCCTAGTCTTCTAACTTCATCCAATACTTTTTCTGCCATCACTTTTTAAATCTTGGCACACTTATAAGCTGCCCTTAGCAATCCTTCACCAATTACAGGAGATGATACCTAATTCTGACTTTGCTTAGCTCAAATTTTTTCTTGACACTAAGGAGTCAAGATAGATAAAGATAGGTAACTTTATATCCAAAGAGTTTCCTTTATGGCCATTTCCCATTCTAGTGTTTTGGCCTTAGAAGAGAAGATCATGTGGCATCTAGAAGCTTGCTTTATTTAAGGAACAACTCAACTCGGCCATAATATGCCTAAGCTGTTGTATTCTAGAAGAGCCATGAGAAGTGCTATGAAATTTTCACATTTAATAAAAATGCAGTTCTCATAGATTGTCTAGGTTAAGTCTAAGAAAAGTAGTTTGTTTTTATCTAATGGAAAGTATAAAGGTGCTTTACAATGTAAAAGGGCCAGTTGTTTAGTAATTTAAATATCCAGTTAAGGGTTCTCAATTATGAAGGAAGTTGATTTAAATTTAGCTTATAAGATATCAGGTACTAAACTCTGTGATCTCAACAGATTCTGTTGTTGTTCTTGTAAATGTTTTGGAAGAAGAGTTTTCCATTAAAAGTTAGAAGAAACTCCAAAGGAAATTATAGACCTTTCTAGAGTTTACAGATGTTAGTTGAACAGAACTACTTAAAATCTGTGTGATGGACTTCTAATGACAAAGCCAATAAAATGGATCCTTTGGTTTTGTCTATTGTTTTCATTTTTATGAGATGAAATAATAGACTGTTATGAAACAAAGTATAAAAGAATAAATCAAATAATAATGATTTTTCTTCCACACAAAAGATATTATGCTTTAAGTTGTTTTGGAAGTCCAGTTTGTGGAAAATTTGCTTTCATTAATCTTTTTTTCTTTCCCTCTCTGCCTGGTCTCTTCTTTTTGCCCATCAGCTTCATTGACTTCTCTGCTAGTTTCTACCTACTGTGCCATTTGTTTCCATGAGAGTCAGCTGAAGTGGGTAACTATGAATGGATCTAGTGGCTTTTAGCAGGTTATTGCCAAATATCAATAGTAATGACAACAAAAATAATGATCTATTGTTTGTATATAGACATTAACAATTTAACCATATGAGGTCTCATTTGATCATCATTCATGCTCCAGGTTTCAGATGAAAATATTACATGCCACCATTCTATATTGAGGGTAGAGACGTTCCATAGTTTTTTAGAAAATGTTTGAGGAAGATGGTTTCTTGTTTTGTCTTTAGAAAGGATTAGAATGGGAGAGACCACAAAGATTAAAACCCTTAGTCCCTTAGGACCTCTCTAATATTGGGAAGCCATTATTCTGTCAAGGGCCACTGATGGAACAGTAAAAAGACCAGAGACCACCTACATAGGAAAGCAATATAATTTAGCCTTTTAATTAGAAGTTATAAAATGTTCTAAGAAGAAGCAATATGAAAGTCTACTTAATTAACACAGGAAATACCAAGATATATGCTTCATTTCTCCTTTCACCTAAAAAGGGAAAGGGGACAGAGAGGATGAAGATCATGAGGGAAAGGGTCATATAAAAAGAAAATGGGAAAAAGAATCTGATAAAGGGGGGAAGGTTGCTTATGGAAAAGCACATAAGCACAAATGCAGAGAAACCACAAACACCCACCTGTTTGTATTCACTTCCCAACTGGCTTCTGGAGAGCTACATAAGCACATTTGTAATCATGGAGTGCTGTGAAATAGCAGCATCTTGATTTATTCTTTCAGGGTATTGCCAGTTATATAGTGTAAACACCTTGAGAATGGGACATATCTAGGTGGTTTCTGAAGTGGTTTTCCTCATCCACCTCTGGATTGCTCTGCTTGGAAACCAACTGGTTTAGCCTAGTGGAGCTGTGATTTGTTAGAGAAATTGACCAGTAATGTGTAGTTATACGATTGTGCACAGGCAGCTACAGCCACAACTAGTTTTAGCCCCTACCCAAACAGTGGGAAAATATGCTGGGGTATGAAAGTCTCAGAAAGATTAACTATACACTTACATAATAAAATTTCCAATTCTCTCAGACCAGCATATTTATTTATTATGATTAATTATCCCGAGACAGTCTTCATTCAAGGTAATAAAATATTCTAAAATACTTATCACTTTTTACCTTGTTAGCTGAAAACCAATGCTCTGCATTCTTCTGTATTTATAAACCTTTATGCAGTTTGGTGACATGAGGCTATATGGAGAAACTTGTTGCATAGAGTGAGGGAGATGATGGTCCAGCTCTCCCTTGCAGTCATCAGACTGACATCCGGAACTGCATTCAGGCCTGGGAACCACCCTTCAAGAAGGGCATACACAGATTAACGTGTATTTAGAAGAATAAACAGGTGAAGGAGACTGGAAATTTGATCATGTGTAGGAACTTGGAAGGTTGCTCTGGAGAGAAGACTCAAACAGTAGTGGTATTTCACTGCTGCAGGGGGCGGGTGGCAGACTACAAAATCACCGGTGACAACAACAAAAATAGACAAATAGGACAACATGAAACTAGAAAGGTTCTGCACAGCAAAGGAAACCTATCAACAGAGTGAAGAGAGAACCTCCAGAATGGGAGAGAATACCTACAAATTACTCATCTAAGAAGGAACTAATATCCAGAATATACGAAGAACTCAACTCAACAACAAAAAAGAATCCAATTAAAAAATTGACAAAGGGTCTGAATAGCAATTTCTCAAAAGAAGACATATAAATGGCCAACAGATATATGAAAAAATGCTTTATATCACTAATTATCAGGGAAATGCAAATCAAAGCCACTATGAGATTTCATCTCACCCAGTTAGAATGGCTGCTATCAAAAAGACAAAAAATAACAAATGCTGGTGAGGATACAGAGAAAAGGAAACTCTTCTATACTGTTGGTGAGAATGTAAATTAGTACAGCCATTATGGAAAACAATATGTGAGGATGGCTTTCTAGAGAGCCAGATTCTGGTCAGCTTGCTCTCTTCAGGCCCATGACCACAATCTGCCTGTTCCCACCTTGGGCCTTTGGCCATTCTCTCTTCACAGCAGGGACACTGTATGGCTCAGGCCCCTCTCCTGTGACATCTCCCACTACTGGTCTTCCCCCAGCAAGCCTGGTCTTCTTAGCACACCTTCAGCATTTCCAGCACTGGGGTGTCTGCTGCAATTGCTCACTGTCCAGTGATGTCATGGTTTGTCTTATCTGTGTAACTAAGTTGTAAGTTCCTTAAAGCAGAGGTTCTACTTCATGTGGCTTTCCTGTCATTTGGAGTATGCTATTGGGTGCACAGCAGGTGCTTAATAAGAACTATTGGTTTACTGTTGCTAGATGACTATCATACTCAGTGCTTATGGCATCACTCTTAGTGGAAGATGAGGTAATAAACAAAGGCCGCCAGCTCTTGCATGGAGAATTTAAAATTAAATCAGTGAAGCTCTTTCAGATGACTCAGTGCTTTTGGCATTGCTCTTAGCAGAAGATGAGGTAATAAAGGAGAGGCGACTAGTTCTTGCATGCAGAGGTTAAATTTAAATCAGTGGGACTCTTTCAGTGATGAGATAGACATGTCCTCTATCTACTGTTGACCTGCTGTCCTCAGAGCTTAAAATGGTGCTTAGTGTGCCTCACCTGTCAAAGGCTTTTTCTCACCCTTTCCCACCAGAAATCCAAGAAAATAAACAATTATATGTGCCTTGATTTAGATTCCTTGATTAGAGATGGGTTCTGATCATAAACTATGTAACCATCTTTTAAAGGAAAAAGTTAATAGGCAACTCTTTGTTACAAAGATTGCCTAAAAGAAAAAAAAACTGAACTGTTTACTATCTATTTTTGTATTCTTCTTTTATTTGAAACACATTTTGTCTGTTTTCGAAATCTCTTTTCTCTCACATCTGTAAAGCAAAATACAATATAAACAATTCTCAGTCATCTGTGATAATGAGTATTAGGGCATACTTTGGGCACTGAAGTTTACTAATTGTTTCCAAACTTTATGTTAGAAAACTTTCCTCACTTTTTGGTGAGGATGCTAGTGAGTATAAATTGTCAAAATAATAGTCTTCTTTATATTCCATATTGTACTTGTCTCACTACTGTTTATTTAGTCTAGTTTCAGTGCAGTTTTATTACAAGAAGGATCTGAATCATTCATTAAACAAACATTTATTGAACCCCTACTAAGTGCCAGATCCTATTTTAGCTGCTGGAGATAGCTGTGAAGAAATTAGACAAGGCCCTTGCTTTCTTGGAGCTGAGCTTCCAGTGGTAGGAGACAACCATAAACCAATGAACAAATGAACACACAGGAAAATATTGGATGGTGATAAGTGTTGGGAGCATAAAATAGTATGGAAAAAATATGTATGTGTGGGAGCTACTGCAGATTAGATTTGAGTCTCTTTGAAGCTGTGACATCTGAGTCTTGAATGACAAGAAGGAACCAGCTATGTGAAGATCATGGGGAAGAGCATTTCAGGCCAACAAAACAGCTACTGCCATGGGCCTATGGCAGGAGCCACATGGTGTGTTGGAAGCACAGCTATGAGGCTAGTCAGAAAGAAGGTTTAGAGCTAGCCAATAGAATTTATTATACAAATCAAAGTTATTAGCAACAAAATGAAATACTTATTTTGCAGTTTAAGTGTATATGGCCATGAACATTTAGATTTCAGAATCTGTGCCATGATTTCATGATTAAATTAAGTAATTACATAAGATTCACACTGGAGAAAATCAGTGTTCTGAAGACTGCCGTATATCCTGCTTTGAGGTCTTGGATTTCTTATGAATAGGATAGGCCATTAATAATATTAGAGGAAAATAGCATCTAGTGTTATATTCTTAAATTGAATTTGCCTTGGAAGTAATCATGCATGCAATGAACATAGTAAGAAACAACTTCCTTCATCCTTTAATGTAATAATTGCTCTCAAGGATTACAAGAGCTTATAGACAGCTGGAACATCCGGCTATAATGTTAGCTGGACAGGGAAAAAAGCTGTTATGGATAAAGCTTCAGATTTTCTTGGATTTTTTTGGTATCTGTATAACAGAAACCTGATGAGTTGCCAGCACATAACAAGCCAGAACCCTGGATCCAGAGAGCATTTGTGACATTCAGCCAAGACAGAACTGCTTTCCCACCCAAAGGGTGGTCTCCAAATCTGTTGTGGCTTTTGGCAAGATTTTTATATCACAATTGAAAACAGATGCCCTTTCTGCCCTTTCCCTTGTTGTCTGAGTTACTACTGTTCAGGAGATTGCAAGTCATGGCAATCTCTCATGAACCTTCAGAATGCCCAGCAAGAGTCCCGTTAGACATTCCTATTCAGAAGTCTTGCTGTGAAACACTTCCTCTGCAAGAAGAGAACAGATGCAGGAAGGTGCCAGGATTGTGAGGTTCTGGTAGTCTTCTGGGCATATTGTGAATGTTTTTTGTCAAAATCAAAGCACCAGTCCTGGGTTTTAGAATACATGTCTTTGGATAGTTTCTATTTTAAAATATTTAATCCTAAAAGAAAATATTTCATCCTAAAGAAACATGCAATCCTAAAGGAAAACCAAAGTGTACTCTCCCTAATGGACTATATTGAGTTTATTATAGGATATGGCCCTAAAATGTGCTTGGATAGGATACTGAAAATCCAGCGTATCAAAAATCACTAAACCACTAAATTCTTGATTGATTAAAAGAGAGTTATTAGACATAACAACTGAATATAATGTGTGAAATTTGCTTGGATCTTGGTGTAAACCAATTGAAATTTAAACTGGTGGACAATTGGGAAAATTTAAATATAGACTAAATATGAGGCAGTATTAAGGAAACACTGGTAATTTTGTAGGGTATGATGATATAGTGGTTATATAAGAAAATAAGAGTTATAAGGACAGTCCTGTGGAGGGGAAAAAATGTAACCTGAAACTTGATTTATTGGCTCATTAGTAGAAATGTAAAAGTGCTTCTGAAAAAGTAATCATAGTTTAGGGGAGAGGAACCTAGAGGCAGACTCAGGAGGAGAGAGTCATATAGAAAAGGAGATTCTGAAGGACGTTCAGTGTCCTTCAGTGGAAGGACTGTGCCATCTCTAAATGGCTCTGCAAGGGAGGAGCTGGGGAATAAATCCTCTGACCTCACTCTTTTCCCTCCCATCTGCTGCTGATCTTTTCCTATTCTCAAATCTAGATGGCAAGGGACTCACTGGTATAGACTATACAGGTCAGCCTTTAGGGCTGATAGTAGGGTGGAAAGGGGCAGAGAGTAGAACTGGGGGTGTTAGCAAAAACTACCAGTAACAGTATCTTCTTTACGAGGTATAACAATATGGGGGGAATGCTGAAGGACAGATGCTCTTGGAAGGAGCCCGTCATAGAATTATAAAATGTTAGGGCTGGAAGGATCCTGAGAAGTGATTTTCCACCTCATTTTAGAGGTGAGAATATAGATAGGGCCTTATAAAAGTGGCAACTTGTGTACAGCTAGTTGTCACAGAGCTGTTAAGAAATTAGACTTTTTGATTTTTAGCCCTGTCTCTATTCCCTAGGCCTGGGAATTTTCATAAATTTTCCAGAATTTTCCCAGACCCACCACACCAGCTCAGCCACTGTTCAGCATGGGTGAAATGGTAAGAAAGTCTCAGTTGTTATTCACAGGAATGTGTAAATATTATAGACATAGCCATTGCAATAGGCCACGTTTCTGTAGCTGAAATTACAGAGTCATTATGGGTAATCTGGAAAATACAAGTATGTGTCACCCATAAGGGACCACAGAGATAACACTATTAACATTTTAGTGCTTTCCTATCAGTTTTTTAAATTAAAATGTACATAAATATGTGTATATGTATATGCAAAATGAGTATCAATTGTACATATAGTTTTATTTTCACTTAATAATGAATAATTTCCTATGTATCAAATTGCCTTAGAATCTGAGTTTTAATAGCAGTAATATTTCAAAAATTAATTTTTTTTTTGAGATGTAGTCTCACTCTGTTGACAGGCTGGAGTGCAGTGGCACAATCTTGGCTCACTGCAACCTCCGCCTCCCAGTTTCAAGTGATTCTCTTGCCTCAGCCTCCCGAGTAGCTGGGACTACAGGTGCGCACAACCATGCCCAGCTAATTTTTGTATTTTTAGTAGAGACAGGGTTTCACCATGTTGGCCAGGATGGTCTCAATCTCCTGACCTCAGGTGATCTACCCACCTCAGCCTCCCAAAGTGCTGGAATTACAGGCGTGAGCCACTGTGTCTGGCATGTAGGGTGTGTTCAATACATGTTACATCTCCTTTACTTTGGAATGGATTAGATTGCACACAAGTGTATGCACATCTGTGTTGAGTGAAGTTAAGGAAATGTAGTTAAGAGATTTTATTCAGTATGAAGAAAAAAGTAAAACTGACTTACAAATAGACACATTTCAATGGAAAGAATCCTTTCAGTGAGAGATCTATTTGAAGTTTAAGATACTGATAATGACAACAGAAATTAAAGTCTTCAAAAATATATTTTTCTTTATACTGGGTTGTCCAGTAACTATTCCTAATCTCCTTGCCCACCCCCTTAGTGCTCATCTTCAAACTCTATCAGCGGGCAAAGCATGTGTATAGCGAGGCTGCACGAGTCCTCCAGTTTAAGAAGATATGTGAAGAAGCACCTGAAAACACGGTCCAGCTGCTAGGAGACTTGATGAACCAGAGCCACATGAGCTGCCGGGATATGTACGAGTGCAGCTGCCCTGAGCTGGACCAGCTGGTGGACATCTGTCGGTGAGACAACCTGGTGGGGGCCAAGGGATGCCGCCAAATAATATTGTGTAAATTAATGGAAAAAATGTAACATTTCATAATCTATGAGAATGAAGATTGTTCCCCACTTTCTATATGAGGGGTCTCCCATGATATAGAGCTAAACTTGTTCCCTGCTAAATATCTGTAGGATGAAAGATTTGAGACCTGTCCTCATGATTTTATGAGGCTCTGGGTTTGGAGTCAGTTTGAAGTCAGCTCTTTACATCATGAGAAAGACCTTTCCATCTTTGAATGATTAAGCCTTTCAGGATGGTAGCTTTGCTCAGAGCTGGGCCCTGTTAACTTTCTCATGCTTTATTTTATTATACTGCTGCTCTGCCAGAAACTCCTGTCCAGTGCCTTAATTAAGTTTAGTAGTTCTAATTAGAAGGGAGAAAACTGACAGAGGATCTCAAGCTTGATGGGAGTGTGTGGGGAGGGAATTGCTTAAGGAATCACCCAGAAAGCCAGCATTTCCTGCCTTCCAGATTTAGTTTAGGCAATTTGAGGAAATAAGGGCTGAAGAAAGCCCAGGTGATAAATCCTTAATTGAGGCAGAACTGTAAAGAGGAAAACTCTTTCACAAAGCCTAAAAACAACTTTCTTAAAATTGTGAAGGAATGGAGATAATACAGTTAGTCCTCTTATGGAGGAAGGAGCTCAGTGATCTTGGAAGAAATAAAAGGAAACTGGGAGAGCTCTCAAATGTTAGATGTTATTTCACTGTAAGAACACAATGCTACACTACAATTAGTAACGGAAATGTAATAAACCACTTGGCACCTGTGGCTTGCCTCACTCATTGCCACACTCCCAGCCTTAAAAATTTAAACCAAGTAACTCTAGTGATCACAAATGGCCTGTGTAACCCAGCTTGCCAAGAGACTTGACCACAGCATCGAGGAAGATCTGCTGACGTGTTTGCTCACTAATTTTCAAAAGCCTTTCCCAGCTTATTTAAGTACTCTTCTGAAAATATCAAGGGCCTAGTATATGGAAGGGACAAATATTGTTTGGTTCTGGAAATAAAAGGAAGTGGAATTATTTTTGCAGAGATCAGGAAGAAATGTCTTTGCCTGAAAGGAAGTGGGATGGTTTGAATCCCACTTAAAAAGCAGTGGAAGGGTGTTTGCCAGCTTCCTGGAATTCTCAAATGAACTTTCTCATCCTAGAGTGGTCAACCTATACTTGTTCTCGTGAAGCTTACGTTCTCGTGGGGAAAGAGAGAAATGACAATTAAAAATAATTTGAATGGTAGTGATAAGTGCTATGGAAAAAATCGGAAGGAATACAGACTAGAGGGTTGGGTGGGTACTTTTTGTATGGAGTGGCTGAAGAAGGTCACTCTGCAGAAGAGATATTTGAGCAGAGACCTGAAGGAGGTGAATAAATGGGAACAGCAAGTGCGTAGGCCCTGAGGTGGATACTTGGCTGTCATGTGTGAGGCTCAGCAAGACAAGCATGGCAGAGGGCCAGGAAGGAAGGAGAAGCAGTAGGTGAAGTAAGGGAGGAAGTGGGGAGCCATACCACATAGGCCGCGTAGGCCATTAGAAGGCTTCTGGCTTTGAGAAGAGAAAGGGGGCAATGGAAATGCTAGGCAATTCTATGCCAAAGATGCCTGGAAGGAAGACTTAGATAATGGCTGTGTGGGTGAAAAAGGGAAATCAAGACAACTCCTGGCTTTTTGTCCTGAGAAACTTTCCTTGTTCCTCTAAAAGCCACATTTTTGAAAAGCACACTTCACCATTGTGGGTGGGTACAAGTTAGAGCACCATAAAATATTAGATCAGGAAGGAAACTTAGAGATCCAAGAGGGCACTAAGAGAGTAAATGATTTGAGTGAGTGTTGCATAATGAGTTCACTGGAAAGCCTGGCTCTCAATCCAATGATTTTGCCACACCCACCTCTCCCCTTGGGTTATACTGAGATGTGATTACACGCAAATGTAGGTCATATATACGTGTGTGTACGTGTGTGTTTGTGTGTAACCTATTTTCATCTCCTAGCTTAGAAGCTTTATGACGGAGGCCTTTGTTGTCAAAGTTTCCAGCATTTGAACATTAAGTAAGTCATGTTGAGCAGGGACGTGATGTGTAGAATGGGATGAAAAGTGGGCTGAAAGAAAGTTTGCATTCTGGCTCTCTTTTCATTCTGAGCTCTGTGAGTTTGAACTATTGCCTTACTTTATGATCTCCATTGCCTTTTTCTGTTCTAGCAGTCTGTAGATCTACACATTTTAAAAATAAGTTTTAGTGAAAAAGTTTATGGCTATGTCTTAAATGGGTTTGGAAGAGTACCTTTTATTTATCTTTTCATTTTATTTGTTTTTGGAAAATCCTTTCTTAATGGCAGCTGCATGTTTCTAACTAGGCCATTTTCATCTACTGTATTCACTTTCTGAGAAAAAATTCAGTTCTGTGAAAATTCAGGAGCTCCATCACTTTTTCATGATTGTTTTCTTTAGAATGTCAATTGCTAAGTATCAAAGTTATTTTCTATTTATTCCATAATCATATAGGGTTCAAGTTTTCCATATTGAAAGATTATCTTCTGGCTTGTTGAAAATATTGACCAGAATAGTTGTCTGGTCCTTAAAGCTTCTTATATAATTAATTTTTTCTTTGCTGTCACTGTGACCAGCAGATAATATTCTTCAAATGTTTCAGTTGGTTTCAAGTTACTGAAAGGTCCTAAGTGGCAGAGCAACCTCAGAGGAGGATAGCCCCAGAGGAATTAAGTTGATGCAGGCATTTTCCCTCCTTCAGTCAGTACATATTTTCACATGGCTATCTGTATACCATGTGAAAATGCAGTCTACTCTCCACTTTCAAAAGCTGTGACTTTCTCTTGTTAAGATATCTGAGAAGTAATGAGGGAAGGAGGAGCGGTTCAGAAGAATACAGAAATTAGTGGGAATAAGATAAAGGATGGTTAAAAAGGATGGGGAAGACAGATGGTGGAAGAGTAGCAGGTAGTAACATGGGGAAAGGTTCAAATAAATGAACAGTGGAGCTACTTGTAAGCCCTAGTTCCTCCTGAAGCCTTGTCAGTGTCTCACTGGGTCAGGCAGAGAAGGTGTTGGTCTTACTGGAAGGGGTCCTGGCATTGCCTGGTGTGAGCCACTGATGCCAGAGACTCAACCTCTGGCAAAGTATTTCTTTGTTTAAAAACCACCACCACCTCCACAATTCCTTGCCACCTTTAAAAATGTTAACATCAGTAGGGAAGGTGTGACTAAGACTGGGCAGCCTGAGCAGGTTGCTTGACTTCCCCAGAAGAGGGAGGAGGGAAGCTGAAACGGGTTCAAGGAGGAGCACTGCCAAAAATAATCTTTACATCACCCTCCCTGGTCCACTTATGGCACTTCCAATTTCCTTTAGTGTTCCCGAAGGCCTTTTGGAAACTATTTGTATAAAAAGACAACTAATTGAATGAGTAAATGAAGAACCTGAATACCTAGAATACCTAAGGTGCTATACACAAGCAGAAAATCGTAGAGTGATCTGAGCTAGACTGAATTAAAAAGGCATCTCGAAGTAGTTAGCATATAGGACAATGTATAGAACAACTTTGTGACGTGGAGAGAAGGGGTATTGGGAAAGAGGAGAGATCACCATTGCTAGCTCTCTTTTTCAGTTGAGCCTTTTCCTGCTCTTCAAGGGAAAATCAGTTTAGAATCTAAAGAAAGAAGCAAGGAGGAGGAAGAAAACTATACCACAGAGTGAGGCTTTTTTTAAAAATTAAAACTTAAATTATTAAGTATTAAATTATTAAAAACTTAAGTTAGAACTTAAATTATATGAAACCAAGTATAATAATGAAGAAAAAAGATAATGTTTGCTGAATTATAAAATATCTCTTGTAACTGAACAAAATAGAAACAGAAAGAAATGACAATATTTTAAGTAGAATTACTGGAGAACACTAAATGTGAGACAGTTCATTCACTATTGGTTTCCTGGTTTCACTTAAGACAAAATGATTAATGCCTTTTATTTCCGTTTGGCACTTGTTGAAATTAGAGAAGATTAATTGCTGCATTATTGCCCAAGCTATTAAGGAAGATGAATTACAAATTTTAATGGATCAACTATGATTACAAAAGTTAATTTGCTTTGTCTTCCTCAGAAATCTTTCTGCGATGTGTTCCATGGTGAGGCTGCTCAGCCTCCTGCACCCATTCTTTTGACAAGGTCATAATGGGGAAGAATGAAGTGCAAATCCATAGTTCTGTGCTCTTTCCCTATGACCTTTAGTGCTAATCTGCATACCCGATCAAAAAAATAAAATAAGGGAACAAGCCATTTCAGCTACCCTTAGGGGTTCACTTCTCTTTGAGCCTTTTACTTATGAATATATATGCCATTTGCAGGACCCAAACCCACTGCTCTTCAGTGGCCTTTAAATGGCTTACATTTCTAAAGTAGACTTGTAGGCAATTTTCTTATCCTTTCTCATTTGAACAGTGTTTGAAGCTGTGGTTTCTTGACTCTAAAGCAACTTGAAGGTATGGTTTCTAACCTGGCTGTGAAAATCATAGAAACTGTGCTAGATGGTCTCTTACCTATGATTCTTGCCATTTCCTAGAGGCAGAAGCTAGAAATCTTCCCAAGTAAAGAAGACACTGCTGACTGCTTATATTACATATAATTTAAAAAATATTTTAAAACAACTATTTTAGTCTAGCAAGCCATTTAGTAGAACCTATTAAATGCCTAGAATTGCGCTGGGCTAGGGTCAGAGAGATGGATGTGACCTATTCCTAAATTCAAGATTTCCTGAAATAATTTATTTCATATCCATTTGTATAATATATTTACTTATTTTGAAAGAAATGAAGCAGAATTGAAATACAAGGCCTAACTTCTTACCTTCCCTCTTTCTCAAGTGTATAGTGCAGTTGGGTCTCTCTGGATCTCCTCCCACCCTGTCCATTGTTCTCTATCTTGCAACTTAGTAAGCGTTTTATGGTCAAATTAGTTCACTTAAAAGTAGGAAATTTGACTTTGGCTATATTGGGTGCCTGGATAGTTAATTCTGTGAATATACTTTTCAGCAATAAAAGGATCAAAGAGAACATTCCTTACAATCTCCATCCGTCATCTACCCTAGCCTTTGTCAATCATGCTTTATAAAGCAGAGGCTGCCTTTGTTGCTTTGACAAACCTTTCCACGTTATTCCCAATCCAGTCAGCACAATCATCAAAGTGGGATCTGAGGGATTTTGGGGTTTGGTTTTTGTAATTCTTGTATTGCCTCTCTGATGCGCAATAGCTCAGGAGATATATTTTTAATGATTTATCATTCTTCCAGAAAAAGGTGCAAACATGAAAAGTTCGCTAAACACCCTTGGTTCACTTACTTTTCTTTCTTATTTAAAGTGTATATTGGCTACTAACTTGTGGTCTTCTCAGAATTTCTATGGCGTATGCCAAATGCCCTATTAAGTACCAGCGGGGAACAGTGCAGACAGAACTTTCGGCCTTGATAAGTGTATATAGCTGGGCAGGCTACTGACCAGCTGCTGGGGCAGCCCTGACTTGTGATCAGATGTGTCACTGACTCAGGGGCAGAAGGCTATTTATAATAGCACTTATCATTCTCTATTGGGGAAATTTGAGCCCTGATGACTTCAGACCATGTGATTGATGCAATTTAGTTCATTTTCATTTGTAGCAGGGAGAGTGGTGACAGAGCAGCTCTGGAGACTCAGTAGTGAATATCTTTACCTATAAAGACTTCCAGATTCTGCTCTCTGGAAATGAGTAGAAGTCTCAGGAAAATAGACCCTCTGGCTCAATTCCTATAGGTTTTATAGCCAGATTAAAACCAATACTCTCAGTTTGCTTTAGGTTCAATTTTGAAAAATCAGAGCTTTAAAAAACTCTTTAAATAATATAATAAAATATGCCTTTTAGAAGTTCACTGAAGACCCTTAAAGGCTTGATGACTTGAGTCCAGCAAAATGGCATAGTTTGGATCTTAAATAAGAAGGACAGTGTTCTTCACTACATCATGTCACGGCTGGCTTTGATGCCTATATTTTAGGGTCTTCTAGAGACACTTCAGTCACACCTCAGTTTTTCCCAGCATCTTCCACAATGAGAGTTTGATGCGACGACATATGATAACCATTTCTGAAATCAAAACTGCAAACAGGCCCTTTGCCAACCTAGAAATTTAGAATGATTCAAGGATCCCAAGGTCAGAGAAAATTTTCAGCCTAGATGATGAGATTTCAGGCTTAGTTCAGCTACTGGGCCATAAGCTGAATGTTTAAGAGATAGGCAGAGATCAGTGATGTTTGTTTGTAAGCATTTTTTTTCTTTCCTGAACACCTATTTTCATTTGAAAAGCATATTTTAATATATGTAATAAAGCAGGTGATAAATGAAATCAACTGAGAAAAATCATTGAAGAGAAAATCAATTACTGTCATGCAGTAATTTTGATGTTCTAGAGTAGAGGTAGTATTTTATTGATATGTCCAGAAAATAAAGTATCTCATTTAGATTGAAAAAAAGAGACAAAATTGTGCCAAATTAATTATGCAACCTTTAATCCACTAATAATTTGGAGTGAATTTTATTAAGAATAATTAATTGTAAGTACATGTTAACTTTCTTGTCAGGATAAATTGCATCTTTTAAAGCTGAGTGATCTGTGTACACTGTGATGATAGGTCCTTTCACTTTGGTTAAAATCTTAGGTTTAAAACTGTGCCTGGTTTACAGTGACTAAAATAACCTCTTGCCGTGTGGTCCTTTATATAGTTGTTGCCATCCTAATCAGATACATCTCATCTGATGTCAAATTCTGAGTTCAGTAATCAGACCAGCTCCAGAAGGCACAGAGAAGGTGATGTGGACTGCCATCCTCTTTGTGGAAAGATGTGCTTAATTTTCCATTAGAGATTCAACCAACCACCCACTCAATCTGGAGTTTAATAACAAGCTTTTTGTTGCTAAGTTTATTCAGTGAATGAGGCTATCTGTTCTAGGAGACTAATTCTTCTTTGTGAAATAGCCCAGGCTTAAGAATGCAGCTGAAATAGCCACTGGTGAAAACTTGTATAAGACTGTGCACTTTACATTTTGATTTGCCCTCATTTGGAGTGACCTTTCTGATTCAGAGTTACCTACATTTCTTTTACCATTGCCTGTTTTATTTTAATGGCTACTTCCTGATTTACCTGTAGGCTTGCTATACAACTCTTCAAGTGGCTACTTTATGGAATCAATATTACAGTGGGTTATTGCCAGTCATGAAATGGGAGGAGTACTGTTGACTGTTACTACTTGGAGTCAAAACCAGGGACTAGATTTAGATACAATCAAAAAATTCCAGATCATGCTCTGAAACAGTCTAAATGTCTTAATGTCCTGAAATGTTTGATGACACCTAAAAACCTCTCGTGTATTTTCTTCATGTAACTTAGGTAGCCTATGTGTTCTATAGACACCAAGCAAATCACTTGTATTTTCATTTATGGGTTCTAATATTTATAGGTTCTAATATTTTTTTTTCTCATTGCTTCAGGAAGTTTGGGGCTGAAGGGTCACGACTTACTGGAGCAGGATGGGGAGGCTGCACAGTGTCAATAGTACCTGCGGACAAGCTAATCAGCTTCCTAGCAAATGTGCACAAAGCTTATTACCAGAGGAGTGATGGAAGCTTAGCACCGGAGAAACAGAGTTTATTTGCCACCAAACCTGGAGGCGGGGCTTTGGTTTTCCTTGAGGCCTGAAAAATGTAAAAAATCTCAGAGAAACTATTTAGGGCGCTTAGGAATTGGCAGGACTTTCTATGCCACAGTAAATTAATCTTCTTTCTGTTTTGTATGATGATGAACGGTTGCTATTATCAAGATGTATTTCCAAAGAAATGGTTGAAAGCTCTCTATGCTTTGTAATGGTTATTTTTCCATCTTAAAATATGATTTTACTATTAAGAGCCAAGATCATGCTTAGACAGATCTTTTAAGAATATACTGAGATTTACTGATTTGAAGATTTTTAAAGATGAATGTAAAACACACAATACTGATTTCACAGATTGGACTTGAATTAAACATATTGCTACAATTAAACCGATACCATTGAATTGTATGCATTATTCTTGAGTAGAGTTCATTTCTGTTTCTCTTAGTGTTCTTCTTCCTCAGAATTGTAGTTTTCTGTTAATGATGATGGTGATGATGACAGTGATGCCACACATTCTCTCTCAATTTTAGCTTCAGAACGCTATGAAAACAATACAGGATTTAAGTTTCACAGATTTTCTTGGACATTGTGTAAATGAACGTGAGGTTTCTCCAATTTTTAAGAGAGTTAGGATTTTTTTTGACAAAAGGATACAGGAAGAAAATTCAGACTCATATGAATATTTTTAAACTATGTGATATCATATAAATAACCACTTTCAATTCTTTTGGCCCTGAGCTATCTCCATCACTTAACAGAAAACTTAGATAAAAGATACTTTAAGTCTCTTCTATTCACATTGAAATAATTACTGAGGGGGCGCCAAGATGGCGGAGAGAAGCCAGTACCGGAATGCAGCTCCCAGCGAATGAGACACAGAGGGCTAGAGGACTTCACAATTCCAAATGAGGTGCCGGGTGCGTTTCTGTGGGACTGATAGGGCACTGAAATTAGGCCCAGGGAAGGAGCCGCAGGGCAAGAGCCGCCCAGGGGGAGCAAATCAAGACGGGGAGTGGGTTGGGGGGGGGGGGTTGGGGCGTCCCCACCTGAAACATGCAGCCGGCTCGGAAGGTCGGGGGGCTTAACCCCCTTGGTGCTCTGTTTCAGATCCTGTGCTTACCTCATCCCTCCTGCAACCCACGGTCCAAGAGTACCCTGCCAGACGGTGGGGTGCCTGGGTAGTTGGTGCAAATCTGAGCAGCAGCTACCTCCCCGCTGCAAGTTGTCACAGGGATCTGGGTGGGAGTTTGGACTAATGCCAAGTGGGATGGACCATCCTACAGAGGGAGGCAGAGTTGAAAGCAGGGAAACAGCCCATAAGGCCTGGGAGGCCCACCTCCACAGAACTCAAACCGAAGTCCTCACTAGAGAGCTTGGCAGCAAATACACCAGCTTGACCCCAATCAGGAAGATCCAGCTCCGAGAGTGATGCCATTGGGAAGGCTGGGCCAATCTCACCTGCAAACAAACTCCAGGTAAGGACCACCCACCCAACAAACTGACTGAACCCTAGAGAGCCCAGCAACGCCCTCTATAGGCCAAAAAAGATACAGCTCCAAACTCAATAGAAAAAAAGTCCACTCAGAGACTCCTCCTGAAATCACCAACTTCAAATACTAAAGGGAGATAAATCCATGAAAATGGGAAAAAACCAGTGCAAAAAGGATGAAACCAGCAAAGAACAGAACACCTCTTCTCCTCCCAGGGATCACGACTCCTCACCATCAAGGGAACAAAAAAAGAGAATGAATCTGACGAACTGACAGAAGCAGGCTTCAGAAGGTGGGAAATAACAAACTTCTCTGAGTTAAAAGACCATGTTCTAACCCAATGCAAAGAAACTAAGAACCTTGAACAAAAAGATGAAATACTAACTAGAATAACCAGCTTAGAGAAGAACATAAACTTGATAGAGCTGAAAAACACAGCACAGGAACTTCACGAGGCATACACAAGTTTCAACAGCCGAATCGATCAAGCAGAAGAAAGGATATCAGAGACAGAAGAGCAAATCAATGAAATAAAACGAGAAGGCAAGATTATAGAAACAAGAGTGAAAAAAAAAAATGAACAAAGCCTCTAAGAACTATGGGATTATATGGAAAAACCTAATCTATGCTTAATTGGTGTACCTGAATGTGACGGGGAGAATGAATCCAAGATGGAAAACACTCTTCAAGATATTATCCAAGAGAACTTTCCCAACCTAACAAGGCAGGCCAACATTCAAATCCAGGAAATACAGAGAACACCAAAAAGATATTCCTCAAGAAGAGCAACCCCAAGGTACACAGTTGGCAGATTGACCAGGGTTGAAATGAAGGAAAAAATCCTAAGGGCAGCCAGAGAGAAAGGTCGAGTCATCCACAAAGGGAAGACCATCAGACTCACAGCGGATCCCTCGGCAGAAACCCTGCAAGCTAGAAGGGAGTGGGGGCCAATGTTCAACATCCTTAAAGAAAAGAACTTTCAACCCAGAATTTCATATCCAGCCAAATTAAGCTTCATAAGTGAAGGAGAAATAAAATCCTTTAGGGACAAGCAATTGCTGAGAGAGTTCATCACTACCAGAACTGCCTTACAGGAGCTACTGAATGAAGTACTAAACATGGAAAGGA
>CAUYQU010101198.1:0-26626 GCA_963574635.1 Cheracebus regulus
GTAAAAGCTAACAGAATGTAAGAAAAAAAATAAATGTGCAGAAATCACAAGCATTTCTATACAACAATAACAGATTAACAGAGAGCCAAATCGTGAGCAAACTCCCATTCACAATTGCTACAAAGAGAATAAAATACCTAGGAATACAACTAACAAAGGATGTAAAGGACCTCTTCAAGGAGAACTACAAACCACTGCTCAAGGAAGTAAGAGAGGACACAAACGGAGAAACATTCCATGCTCATGGTTAGGAAGAATCAATATCTTGAAAATGGCCATACTGCCCAAAGTAATTTACAGATTCAATGCTATCCGTATCAAGCTACCAATGACGTTCTTCACAGAACTGGAAAAAAACACCTTAAACTTCATATGGAACCAAAAGAGAGCCCACATAGCCAAGAGCTATAAGCAAAAAGAACAAAGCGGGAGGCATCACACTACCTTATTTCAAACAATACTACAAGGCTACAGTAATCAAAACAGCATGGTACTTGTACCAAAACAGAGATATAGACCAATGGAACAGAACAGAGGCCCTGGAGGCAATGCCACACATCTAGAACCATCTGATCATTGACAAACCTGACAAAAATAAATAATGGGAAAAGGATTCCCTGTTTAATAAATGGTGTTCAGAAAACTGGCTAGCCATGTGCAGAAAGCAGAAAATGGACCCCTTCCTGACACCTTACACTAAAATTAACTCCAGATGGATTAAAGACATAAACACAAGACCTAACACCATAAAACCCTAGAAGAAAACCTAGGCAAAACCATTCAGGACACAGGCATAGGCAAGGACTTCATGACTAAAACACCAAAAGCATTGGCAACAGAAGCCAAAATAGACAAATGGGACTTAATTAAACTCCAAACTTCCTGTGCAACAAAAGAAACAATCATTAGAGTGAACCAGCAACCAACAGAAGGGAAAAAAAATTTTGCAGTCTACCCATCTGACAAAGGGTTAATATCCAGACTCTACAAAGAACTAAAACAGATGTATAAGAAGA
Organism: Cheracebus regulus; assembly: GCA_963574635.1. NCBI lineage: Eukaryota > Metazoa > Chordata > Mammalia > Primates > Pitheciidae > Cheracebus > Cheracebus regulus. The sequence continues at coordinate 1,017 of CAUYQU010101198.1, forward strand.
ACAAACAAACCTATCCAAAAGTGGGCAAAGTATATGAACAGATACTTTTCAAAAGAAGACATATATGATGCCAACAAGCATATGAAAAAATGCTTATCATCACTGAATATTAGAGAAATGCAAATCAAAGCTAAATTGAAACACCACCTCAGGCCAGTTAGAATGGTGATCATTATAAAATCTGGAGACAACAGAGGCTGGAGAGGATGTGGAGAAATAGGAACACTCTTACACTGTTGGGAGTGTAAACTAGTTTAACCATTGTGGAAGACAGTGTGGCGATTCCTCAAGGACCTAGAAATAGAAATTCCATTTGACCCAGAAATCCCATTACTGGGTATATATCCAAAGGATTATAAATCATTCTGTTATAAAGACATATGCACACGTATGTTCACTGAAGCACTGTTTACAATAGCAAAGACCTGGAACCAACTCGAATGCTCATCGACGATAGATTGGACAAGGAAAATGTGGCACATATACACCATGGAATACTATGTAACCATAAAAAACAATGAGTTTGTGTCCTTTGTAGAGATATGGATGAATCTGAAAACCATCATTCTCAGCAAACTGACACAAGAACAGAAAATCAAACACTGCATGTTCTCACTCATAAGCGGGTGTTGAACAATGAGAACACATGAACACAGGGAGGGGAGCATCACACACTGGGGTCTGTTGGTGGGGGCCAAGGGTGGGTCATTGGGGGTTGGGGAGGTCAGGGAGGGATAACATGGGGAGGAATGCCAGATGTAGGTGATGAGGGGATGGAGGCCACAAACCACATTGCTGTATGGGTACCTATGTGACAGTCCTGCATGATCTGCACATGTACCTCAGAACTTAAAGTACAATAAAAAAAAAAAAGAACTTGACACTAAAATCAAAGATGAGGTTTACAGTTCATTTTGGATTCTCTTTAAATAAAATTCTCTTCCTTGAAATCTTCCTTCTCAAATTATATATATATATATATATATATATATATATATAATGTCAAAGGGGTTATTACAAACTCATTCCTGCACCCAAAGAGTTATTTAACTTCAGTTTTCAGGATCTCCTAGTTTTTCAGGATATCCTATATATATATATACATGTGTCAAAGGGGTTATTACAAGGTGTATATATATATGTGTGTGTGTGTGTGTTTCTGTATATATATGTGTATATATATATACACACACAATGTGTATATGTGTGTGTATATATATATACACACACACATATATGTACACACACACATATATATGTATATATGTATACACACACACACACATATATATATACACATATATAAATTAGAAGAGAGAAGAGAAAAAAAAAAGACCACCTAGGCCAAACATAATCATACATGAGGTTCTTCTGCAAAACCTCTCTTATTCCACTTGAATTGTATGTATACATTACAATGAAGGTCAATGAGCATTGTCTATGAGTTGAGACAAATCTCAATGGGTCTTGTGTTTCTGCATGTCTTCTAAACAGAGTCATTGGTGGCATTTACCCCATTACATGTTTAAATATGTTCACATACCAAACAGCCTTAGAGGACAGAGATGTTATTTTCCTTCAGGACACGGGAAAGGTGTTTTTTGTTTGTTTGTTTGTATTTTGTTTTGTTTGGTTCTCCTCCAGAATAAAAAAGAAAATGTCTTTCTTTAAGTTAGGGGCTGGCCATGTTTGTTAGCAGGTGCTTTTGAAAAATTAGGGGTTTCTTATTAGTCATGTAAGCCTATTTCGTCTACAGCATCTACCTGGGCTGCTCTGCATTGTTTAGTGGGACTTGTGGGTAACAGGAGTCAACCAGGAGCCAACATGAAACTCATGTTTGTGCTGTACTTTAATGTAAAAAATGCCATCATCTCCAACCCAGGAATCTTATGTTCTCTGCCAACATGTATGAAACTGTGAAAACTATCTTGTTAGCTTGGAAGCAGGATACAGTCTTAGCTGCTTTTCAGTGCTTGAAGCCCTGGATCTATTAGTCTATGAATGATTAAATTTATGTGGAACTGGGGCAGATTTTGACAGCTAAGTTGAACCTGCTGTCCCCAATTTCCCAATGTGTTTCTTACATATCTCTCATTCATTTGTATCTGCTTCATCTCCCAATCAAACTGAAATTCCTTCTACTGTTCTGTAACAATTTTCCATAGCAAAGGTCCGATAATCTACTTGCATTTTAAAAATAAAAAAATACTACTGTTGTAACGAACATCTCTATTAATCACATGGGGATGATGAATATGTGTCTTTGTGTATGACTTTATGAATTAACTTTGTGGAGAAATAAAGCATTTATAAAGAGTTTTTTGACTCCCATAATGTTCACTTTGCCTAATCCTTTTTTTTTGATTTGTCCATTGTGTAAATAATGTGATTTGAAAGGAGACTGTGAGTTTGTTTTTTTCCTGGCAGGAGCTTACAGAATAGTCTGGTTTGATGTAAAAGTGGTTATCACTATTCATAGTCTGGGAGGTTTCTCTCTCTCTCTCTCTCTCTCTCTCTCTCTCTCTCTCTCTCTCCCTACTGTTACGGCTCTATTCAGATAGTTTCAGTCTCAAAAGTTGGCTCGGGAGGCTGAAGCAGGCAGATCCCAAGGTCAAGAGATCAAGACCAGTAAAGTTAAAAACTTGATATAAAACCTGTTTATCAGTTTACTGAATTATAATGAGCTGTATGAAATCCATTAGGATAATGGGCAAATTTCTTAATTACGGAAAACAAATGAAAGACACATTTTAATCAGAAGTTTACCTGGAAAAGATGATATCAGGTTAAAGAAAATAAATTGTATTAATATAACATTTACTGACATTTGTCTGTCAATGGTGCTAATTGCCTCTGTCTCTGATTTGGGAATATATGCCTGCTAAAAAGACCTCATATTAAAATACAAGAATAAAGTTACACATTCCCTGGATCTTGCTAATTGGGAAATACTGTTTTTCCAAGATCTATGTCCTATATTTTTATTCCCTTTTTAGATATCCTATATCAATTGCTAGGAGACTCACCTTTCTGTCAAATTATTTTTAAAATATGGGTATGTTTCTAGCAGTTGCTTTATCAGTTTTCTTTTGTGTATTTTTTAGAATGTGGTTCCTTACAACTTCTACAATAGCTGTGGACAACCCTTCCTCCACTAGCATTCAAGAGAATATTCTTAGTAGTTATATAAAGTATATAAGCTACTCATGTTTTGAAGACTGTTTAATCATCTGAGTTTCAATAATATTCACCATTTGAAATAAAATTGTACAATAGGAACTTGTGAATATGAACTATCTGTGACAGCACATTCCTTAGAAGTTCATGCCTCAAATTTTGACTACCTTGTGATGCTTTCAATTCTTCATTAAAGCTAAAGAGTGACCAGAACTTATTTGCCTCTTCCAGGAATAATTTGAGGAGGAGTAATCCTATTGGTTTTATTTCTAGCTCTTCACTTCAAAGAAAGAAAGGAAAACAAGGTCTTTCAAGAATCCCAGATACTTTAAGAGAATGGTTTTATAAATAATTGAGTTACATATCCTGGGAGAAAATTCTTCTTCCTTTCCTCTTGTTTGACATTGCTTCAAAATTTTTACTTTTGTTTACTTCTAAGTAAATTATATGAATGAACAGAATTCTAAAAAAAGGAGTTAACTGTACCAGAAAATATATAACATAGGTAAGTATTATTAGCTGATTTATGGCCTATTATATTTGGAAAGGTCTATAGTGAAAATTTACTCTCAACTTCTATGTGTTTTGTAACTGATATATTGAGTAGTTTCAAGTGAAGGAAAGCAGAATATACCATCCTAAAATATACCACTTTGAAATAGATTTACTTTAAGCCAAAGGCAATTGAGATGTAGATACAAAAAAAATTCTGCCTTTTCTCACTTGTTTAAAAGCAGGACAAAAATTTATAAAGGTGTCCCCTATTCCCTATGTAGAATGAAAGAAATTAATCACCAATCGCCAGTCATCTGAGACAACTCTAAACCCTATCAGCCCATATATAACACTACCAGAACCTGCATGACAAGCCCTGTCTTAGTTGCCTCCATGTATTTACCTTTCTACTGTTTGCTACCCTAAAAACTCAGTCCTGCTTTTTTTATCTTGTCACTTCTCTAAAGATTTACAAGGTTGTTGTTAAGATGCTATACAAACTCCAATTATCATCACCCTTTGAGTTGCTCATCACTAACTGTTGCCATGTGTAAGTGCAATGTGCACACTAATAAACTTCATGGTGGATTTTTCTTGTTAATCGGAGTTTTGTTGGTCTATATTACAGAGCCTCAAACTTGAAACTAAAATAGGTAGAGAAAAAAGATTTTTTTTCCTTCCCTACAGAAGCAACTGTGGATTTCTGATACAATGTCTTATTCTTACCTTTACAATAGGCAAAAAAAAAAAAAAAAAAGAGAGAGAGGCTTTTGAAAACTGCTAGTATAATACAAGTAGAATTTATATAAATACAGTGATACTTTAAATGCTTATATTCATAGGCCAGAAAAATTGCTGAGAGCATTTTGCCAGTGACCAATGAAATAATTTTATAGCTATTTCCATTTTCAATTTGCTTTCTTTTTAAATTGAACATTCATTTTAATTAGTACATAAATTTTTCTTTTAAGAATTTATGCATATGATAAATTTATATAAATGTCCATGGTTAATTTCAAGATTTTAAAGCCATAAAAACCAGCTCCTATATGTCTCTAAAGAAACTAAACCAAATATTAAGAACAATGAACAAAAGTACATAAAATCAGGCATAGGGATAGAGAAAGAAAATAATATTTTGATTAACTGTAGATGCACATTTTTCTGTTAAATGATTCCCAGTTACTTCAATAAATGCGGGGTCTCATTCTTTGTGATCCAGCTCATCTGTCTCCTTTCCCTCAAGTCCCATTGCACTTTGTTATATGCCCCTCTGTTAGAATAGGTAGCTAGCCAGACATGAGCAAGTCAGGCAATGACCCCTCCAGGAGTGTCAGGCGACCAACAGGTGATGGTCAGTCAGTTGTTAAATTGTCCATCTAAAATAATAATTAGTCGCAACCAGCGCCAGGGAAAGGCAGTCTCTGAATAGATAAAAAACACCTGAAGCTGGTGATTAGCAACTTCCTGATAAGACTGCAGGAGCTGAGTGAGTGGGCTCAAGCATGTACACTAAGAGGCAAAATGGCAGAGCTTAACTGGTATATGAACTTCCTCTAGGAACACTTGACTGGTAACGGGAAAATGCCTCAAACGAGCATGTGCAGAACTCCAGTAAATGCACTGTGCATGTGGCCCCTCCCAAAAGCTGGCAGGCCACTGTGCCTGTGGGCAGCCCACTCCAATGGAAGAAGCAGGGGGAAGAAATGCAAAACTCAGAATGATGCCAATGTATAGAACCCCAAGTCAAGAGTCAGACAAGGCACTTGGAGCTCTAAAATTGCTCACTTGGTCTTCTTCCAAGTGTACTTTATTTCCTTTGGTTCTTGCTCTACAACTTTTAAATAAACTCTCACTCCTGCTCAAAAACTTGCCTTGGTCTCTCACTCTGCCCTATGCCCTTTGGATGAGTTATTTCTTTTGAGGAGACTAGGACTGAGTTGCTGCCTACCTGTATGGATTCGCCACTGCTAACACCTCCCCTATGCTGAATCATGCGAGCGCCTATCTGTATCTTTTCACTTAACATCCATTCGTTAATAAACCATCTATTATATGTTTGTCCTTTCTGGATGACATTTATTGTGGGGTTATCTCACTCATTTTTAAACCCTAAGATCTAACATAATTTATCTATAGCTGTTAACTAAATCAATGGTTAATAAACACATTAAAATAGATTATGCTGGAAAAAACAGATAAAATTTAAAGTCATTCTTAATTTTGGCCTTAACAGTCATAAAGTGGTAGATGTTGAGTAAGAGTGAACTTTTCTAAGTTTTAATTTGTTTACTTGTAGATGATGATTATCAAACTCACCGTTGAACTCACACACCATTCATTGCATACTAAATCCATCTTTAATTATGATTATCCTTCCATCTTTATCTTTAACTCAAGCCTCCTCAGAAATTGACTGAAAAGAATAAGTGAACACATTCTCATCATTAAAATAAGAGGAGAAATCTGTTCTGTCCTGGAAAACAACTTGGGGATATTTTTTAAAGTAAATAACATTAGACCTCTGAAGCTATCAACTAAGTTGGCAATTTTTTAAATTAGTGGTAATATATTCTCTATATTTTAAGCCAATTTGAATCATTTTTGTCATGTTCCAAAGTCTATAAAAATATACTTCCCACCTTTTTTCAAAAAATTTAACATGGCTTAAAAAACATGACAATGCTTAACCAGGCCACGCATCCAGTATTCAAAATTTTACATAGAGAAAGCAAGATCATTATTATTATATTCTTTCATAAACTCTTAAAATTCCCCTGGGCTACACATTCAGAAGGCTGAAAAACTAAGATTTGTACACTAAAGACTGCATCAGAGCCTGAGGAAGCAGTGGGAACTCTGCCTTTTCATTTGATGGCAAACTGATGGGTGTTTGTTGCAGCTGGCATACATTCTAAGGAATATCATATTGCCTCACAATTCAAGTGGCTTAAATGTTAGTTTGCAGGCTATCATCTAAAATTATAGAAGACCTTCATAGGTGTCTACCACAGATTTTTTTTTTTCTGAATGGTGCTACATTATAAATTAATGACAGTAGATTTTTATTCTGTCCTTGTATTGCTTTTTTTTTTTTTTTTTTGAAACAGAGTTTTACTCTTGTTGCCCAGGCTGGATTGCAATGGCACCATCTCAGCTCACACAACCTTGGCCTCCCAGATTCAAGTGATTCTCCTGCCTCAGCCTCCCAAGTAGCCGGGATTAAAAGCATGCACCACCACATGCAGCTAATTTTGTATTTGTAGTAGAGATGGAGTTTCTCCATGTTGGAAAAGCCGGTCTCAAAATCCCAACCTCAGGAGATCCACTTGCCTCGGTTTCCCAGTGTTGGGATTACAGGTATGAGTCACCATGTCTGGCCTGCTTTTTTTTTTTCATAATTTCCTAGCAGTGGTATTGCTAGACTCTCTCCTAGGAATCATTGAGGTGCATAAAAGTACTACTAGAAAATTATAATGCTACCTACCTAATTGCCTCCACTAGGTCTAAACCACCAGGAGTGGCTTAGGCAGGCAGCATTATATTTTATATGTACCCATCAAACATGAACACATGAAGAAAACAACAAGCAGTGAAGAAGGGGCTAGGACTTTGTCTTATAGTGAACTATCAAGACTTAGAGCCGTCATACAACCTCAAGGATAGAAAGCAATAGGAAAGAAATTGAGTTCTCTTTGGTTACCTTGGAAATAGGCAAATACTGGCAATTTATTTTAACAATCCCTAGTTCTGTAAATAGACTGGCCTGGCTTAAATCACCTAGCTAGAGAATGAATACCAGTAGGTTTTAGTGACATTTTGAAGACTGTGAGTGGGCCTTTGATTTTATTTATTTCCCTTAACAACATCTCTTCACCTTAAAATTTTCTTAATTTATCAGTAGACTTTCTCCTAAGAGAATCTTTGGTATTTCACATCTTATTTTCCTCCTTGCCAAAATTTAATGCAACTTATTTCCTTTATCAGTATCCATGATTTATAAAAATATGCCAGATAAATAAAAACCATCATAGAAGGCTAAAAGTTGATGGAAGAAATATGATGTTTAAATTTGGCCTAGGGCCATGGGCGGTGGCTCACGCTTGTAATCTTGGGAGGCCGACGAGGGCAGATCACTTGAGTCCAGGCATTTGAGACCAGCCTGGCCAAAGTGACAAAACCCCGACTCTACTAAAAATACAAAAAAATCAGCCAGGTGTGGTGGCTAACATTTGTAATCCCAACCATTCAGCAAGCTGAGGTGGAAGAATCACTTGAACCTGGGAGTTGGAGGTTGCAGTAGTTGAGATCGCACCACTGCTCTCCAGCCTGGGTGACAGAGTGAGATCCTGTATCAAAAATTAATTAATTAATTAATTAAATTAAATAAATTTCACCTAGAAAAACCTCTAAAATATTAATAATAAAGATAGGAAGAGAGGATTGAGTGATGATGTAATTTATACAAAATGGCAAGATAGATATAATATTGAAGCTTTATGATAGAGAAAATAAGAATCATAATACTCTTTAGTATATTAGAACTATATTGTTCTAATTTCTATATTGTTCTATATTCATGTTATCAGATACTACACAGACAAGCAATGAGTGTCTGTAGGATGTTTTGGACAAACGCAATTCAAAGAATATTATGGAAGAAATAAAGCATGTCTATATAAGTAAGTATATTAGAACAATATACTTAAATTTGGCCAAAAAAAGTAGCATAGATAAGTAGTATAATTAAATGTTTTATCTGAAATAAATTATATAAAATATAAATTAAAATTTTGACAAAAAAATTCCTGGATAGACTTTATAAGCTGAGGGCATGCATAGCCTTTCAATAACAAAAGTAAAGATGTTTCTCAACATTTGCCAACTTAAGAAAAAAATCCTTTCGGCTTTTGCTAATAGTATTTTCACAATACTAAGTGATCAACTTTTCCTAAAACATGTTTTTCTCTTATTTCATATCATAATTTAAAAAAATTCATGGCTGGGGGTGGTGGCTCACACCTGTAATCCCAGCACTTTGTGTGGCCGAGGTAGGTGGATCACCTGAGGTCAGGAGTTCACGACCAGCCTGGCCAACACAGTGAAAACCCGTCTTTACTAAAAATACAAAAATCAGCCTGGTATGGTGGTGGGTGCCTGTAATCCCAGCTACTTGGGAGGCTGAGGCAGGAGAATTGTTTGAACCTGGGAGGTGGAGGTTGCAGTGACCCAAGATCATGCCATTGTACTCCAGCCTGGGCAATAAGAGTGAAATTCCATCTCAAAAATAAATAAATAAATATATATATATTTAATATATGTATTGCTGAGATTGGGATTTTCCTCCTGCTTTTCAAGACATTAACAATCTCTCTGATTGTCTGAGTCACCCAACTCTATTCCTACCTAAATATGATTTGTAGCTTTAAATTGCAAACAATTCCTTTTGGGACTGGCATCTCTTAGAACATTTAACACATCCCAGTCTGTAATGTTTTCATGATTTTGTTACATTTTCTGTTCCTCAAAATGCTTTGCTTCCTTTATTGCCCCTTCTCCAATCACCTTATCAAGTAAGGCTGAACTCAATGACAACCTTCATTATGCAGCATTTACACAGCAATCTTTGTTCTCAGAATTCTGTCTACTGTTTTCTTTTGATATCACATATTTGAGCATATTAATTTTTTTAAGTTGTGTACTTAATTATGAGTATCCAATGGTATCATGGGTCATGGGTCTAAAGGCTGGAGTTCTGGGGTCATAAGAGATAAGGCCTGGACACACATAGCTCCCCAAGATCCATGAGCATGGAGACATACTTTATTTGTTTGAAATAGTGGGATGTTTGGGCAAATGCAATTCAAAGAAGATTATGGAGGCAATAAAGCATGTCTACTCCATCTCATTCAAGCAGTAAACACTCATTGCTTGTCTGTGCAGTAGCTGATAGCATGAATCATTTCTCCTCCTCCAGGACTACTGGCAGGAAGCAGTTCAGTTTGTAGCCTAATGCAACTGCTCTGAAATGTGGTCTTATTAGAGCTAATGTCAGTGAACCTGTCAAATTCAACATGAGTTCCTGTCATTGTTTCCAGAGCAATGAGGTATTACTTTGATTAATCTGCATAGTTGCCAACTGCTTGACATCATTCAGCTTTTTCCTGAGCTTTGACTAAGTTCATGGCTATCAATCAACATATATATGGGAAATTCTTTATTTGGAAAGTCTCATGGCATTAATATTACCTAATCTTTTGTGATTTAAGCTAAATGTATTGCTTAGCAGTGAATCATCAATAATATGGAGAAGGTATACTTGCACTTTAAGTTAAATTTCAGACTTTATTAAGCTACAGACATTGAGCTCATGCTTTAAGTAACCAAACATAAATATGCATACTGTTTTGGCCACTTCATTTCCAAACTTGTGATTGTTGCCTACCTATATTTATAAAATTGCAATTATCATAGTAAGATTTCGGTTACAAAGTCGTTTACCGAAACTCATGATGCAATTCTACATAAAGCAACTGTTTAGAATTATCTTGATGATTTCTAACTCAACGGCATGCATTTTTGGTGAAGAGGGAACTTTTTAGCTGTTTGTTGGAATAATTATAAAAGGAGTATTAAATTCACAAATGAATGATTGCCTAGGAAGTGTAACTACTTGACGGGTTCATCTTGCCCACTGTTTAGAAAAGCCAATGCACTGAGAACAGGTTTTGGCAGCAAAGACAGAGTTTAGTAATCACAGGGCCAGCCAAGCTGAAGAATGGAAGTTGATTTTCAAATTCGTCTCCCCAGGAACTCAGAGGCTAGGGATTTTGTGGATAATTTGCCTAGCAGGGGCCTAGGGAATGGGTGCTGCTGCTTGGAGGGGAATGAAATCACAGGGATGTGGAAAACAATCCTCGTTGCTGAATCAGCCTCTGAATGGGGCCACAGAACCAGTCCTGAGTCCTGGGTCCAGATGGAATCAGTGAGCGAGAGCACAAAAGTCTGAAAGGCATCACAAAATTCCAGTGTCAGCTTCCACAATGATGACGGTGGAACCTGGGGTTCCAGGCTCCAAAAAAATAAAATGACCAACAATTGAAAAGATTGTTTCGAAAATTTAAGATTGAAAGGTAGGATTATTTGAGACTAAGGTCAAAGAGAAATACATTTAAAGGAGAGAGATTGTTTCTTATTAGGCACAAAACACAGAATAGTCTCTGCACACTGCAATTTAAGGAACTGAGTCCAGTTGGTAAATATATGCTAGGTTTCATCAGTATTAAGAACACTTCACGCTGGGCTTAATGTTTTACACCAAAAATCCGAGTACTCTGGGAAGCTGAGGTGGGAGTATTGCTTGAGGTCGGGAGTTAAAGACAAGGCTGGGAAACGTAGCAAGACCCTATCTCTATAAAAAATAAAAACATAGCTGGGCATAGTGTAACATTCCCATAGTCCCAGCTACTCAGCAAACGGAGGCAGAAGGATTGCTAGAGCCCAGGAATCAAGGTTACAGAGAGCTATGATCATACCATTGCTCCAGCCTGGGTGACAGAGCAGAGCCAGACCGTGACTCAAAAAACAAAAACAGAAAAACTAAACTCCAAGCCCAGGCCTGTCATACCTATATTCCTACAGCTAGTGCTTGTAAGAGCTATGACAGTGGTCAGCTACAGCTCCAAGAACGTCACTTAATGGCACAGGTTTCAGTAACATGATGAAGCAGCATTGATTATATCAAATTCAAAGGACACTAATTTTGAGAGCAGAAGGTAGGAGTGACTACTGCATATATAAACATCTTTGGACAGTGAGCAACAGAACTCACAGTGAAATATCTGAATATGGTGGAAAAAGATTTAGAAGTAGGAGATAAACCCAGAAAGGATAAATGGAACACAAAAATCAAAGTATTTTTTATGCTTAATGTTACCTCCTTTGTAGTTCTAACCATTATCTAGATATTTATTCACTCTACATGATTACACAAATTATCTGAAAAGGAAATATTACTCCCCCAGATTGTGCATTGTTCTTTGGTTCTCATTATTTCTCACAATATAACTATGTGATATGATACAAAATTCAATATTGAACATATTCAAAACATTAAAGCACAAATATAAAAAGAACTTTCTTACATTTAAAATGCAGCTGGACAGTGGCACATACCTGTAATCCCAACACTTTGGAAGGCCAAGGAAGGTGGATGTCTTGATCCCAGAAGTTCAAGACCAATCTGGGCAACATTGTGAGACCTGCATCTGTCCAACAGATTCAAAAATTAGCCAGGTGTCGTTGCACACAGCTTTAGTCCCAGCTACTAGAGAACCTGAGGTGGGAGGATCATTTGAGCCCAGGAGATCAAGGCGGTATGAGTTTTGATTGCACCACTGCCTTCCAGCCAGGGTGACGGAGAAAGAACTTGTTTCAAAAACCAACCAAACAAACAAAGAGAACTTCTTGCATAGCTGAACACAGGAAGGTTCCTGCCATGCCCAGGGAGGGCACAGGGGCTGCACACCTCTTTCCTCATTTCTCACCATACACATCTCTTCATCTTTATGCTTTTACAGCTGCCTGTGATGATACTGACCCACTGACCTTCCCTCTCTTCAACCCACAAAGAAAGTACAAGAACTGTCAGATCTTAGAACACATGGCCAGGACCATGAGATACCCAGTGAAGTACTGGGATGGAATCCTTTCCCACAACCATTGGGCCAAATAAGAAAAATAAGTTTCCTTCCTGGAAACAAGGAAGCCCGACAACTGCAGACTCCAGGGCTCTTTACCAATACTGACAGGAGAAACTAAGGCAAAGGCAAGAAACTTGGGAGGTTGAAACCACCCCTGGACAATGAAATTTCAGTGTCTCCTCCTTTACTCTTTATCCACAGCCGTTTCCAAGGGTAGATATAGAAATTCAGTAGAAATACACAAAGAATGATGGTTTCCAGGTTCATCCATGTCCCTACAAAGGACATGAACTCATCGTTTTTTATGGCTGCAATCTTGCATGTTCTTCACAGGTACCTCAAAACCTAAAATGCAATAAAATAATAATAATAATAAAAACAAAAGCAAAAAAAAAAAAGAAATACACAAGGAGCTCAGCATACTCCAGATTTCCTCACTCAGGAGCTCGTTCTATTCCTGGAGGATCACTGAGGCAGGTGTATGGGGATATCTTGAAACTGTGTATGGCAGGCAGGAAGAGCAGTGGATTACAAATGAGAGCGCATCTTGATTATACATCAAGAAACCATGTGGGGATGCTTAGGGTTGGGAGCTTGTTCTGGCATGAAGACAGAAGCCTTGGCAAAGTCTGTGAGACCTTCAATGCTTTCCTCACAGCAATATGTGAATGAGAACTGAGCCCTTGCTTCCCCTCCTCCAAATGGTGACAGGAAATTCAGACACAAACAAGTACTTAACATAGTTTATTCTGCAGGTAAAAAGAGCTGCAGAGGAAGTTTCCACTGCAGAAATTTTCCAGGAGACTTGAAGGATCAGCAAAACTGAGGGGGTAATACCAGCGCACATATCCCCAAATACAGATCTGTCCTGAATTTGTTCTCACATGTCACTCAGTGGTGAAGAAACCTGAGATGTGATCCATGCAACTGGCAGAGCCTCCCATCAAGACATGAACTGGGCTCCTTTTCACCTCATGAACAACTAAAGGATGGGAGGTGGGTTTATTGATTGGAATCAGGCTGCAACCAAGCACTTGGATCAGAACTAAACTCTCATTGCCAAGCTGACAGTCAACAGGCTTGAAATTTTCTCTCTTGATATACCCTACTCTGTCACCAAAACACCCAACCTCTGGCTCATGATTGTGTTGATGTGAATGCAAACCCAGCTCTCTGCCTGCTAAGAATATATTTGACCAGGACAGCAAATTAAACGTTCAGGCACCAAGTCTTCCCAAGTTCCCAAACAGACTTTCCATAATTTCCCAAATATACTAAGAGTCAGCTCCATCCAGACCCCACCCCCAGAGAATCAGAGATGGGAATGTAGAAGCCATCTAGACTCTCCAGCTTAGCCTGTAGTGAAATTGGACTTGAATCCAAAGAGGCAATGCATTACCCACAAGGACACCATCCCAGATGCTTAGCATTGACCACTACCTTCCTATGACACCTTACCTGAGTCCCATCAATGGCCACACTGTTTCCCAACCTCCACCATCAAGACATGCTCCAGAACAGCCCCTCAGAAGTGTCTTGATGAGATAGGACAAAGAGTAATGAAGCTCCAGGTTCAGACTGACTGTCTCATTCTTCCCTCCTGAGAATCTTGTAGCTTCTGATCAGAGCTCTCACCCCTTAGGGCCCTTAGCGTTTGTTTCAGCAAATGCCCCCTAAGAGGATTTTCTGTTTTTTTCCTCCTTTGAGAAGAGTGTCCCGGAATGAGACCTCTATGCTAGGTAATATATGGTATATTCTCACGTGACTTGGTTGACTGATTAACTCATGACCTAAGAAAGAAAGGGATGCAAGGAATATCCTGTCTGGCGAATCCCTGCTTCTCAGCTGTGTGCCTGTGCAAATGGTGGAATCCCAAGGAATATCAGGTAGTGAACACACAGATACTGCCTGATGAAGTTATGTAAGTTTAATATAAATGGAAGTTACAATATCATATAAAAGTATTACTTAATTTTATTAAAAAACTGAGTTAACTTTTGTAAGGTTATTAAAATATTTTATTGGGAAGCTGTGAGAAGTATGTGCAATTAAAGTGTAAATGACTGAATATGAGGTAATTCTGCAAAGGCCACCTATGGGTGGGAAGAGTGGTCTCCTACTTACTTAATAGAACATCTACTTCCAAATCTGCTACTTACTTTATAAGACATCTACACCCAAATCACTGCTGTTTTTAACCATTGACGTCTTATATTATTTTTTTTTTAACTCGGAAGAAGCATTTCTATGGAAACCATAATAGGGATTTTGCTAATTTTGGATTAAAATTATTATAACATTGTTTTATCGATTCATGTTATTATTAACCACATACTCCTACAGATGGCATATTGCACATATGTTTTGACTGGTCCTTTCACCGGAGGTCAGTTGTTCTTAATTTTATATACTTTAGATAGAAGAGACCTTTTAGTTACCATCTGCTCCATGGATCTCTGCCTTGTTAGACATACAAATTTTCAGAAAGAAAACTAGATCTATTTTATCAAAATCTGGATTTTAAATATTTCCAGGTGTGTCACAAGCACATTAATGATTGTTAATTGAAGTAATTCTATTTTTAAAAGGGGAAAAGGTTATGTGAGTGTATTAATTTGTTAAAAAAGTACAGTTAAGATTGTACATTTCAATCCATATACATCTTATCTCACAAAACATAGCTAGAAAGAACAATAAAACAGGGGTGGGGAATGGGTTGATGTATAGATGAAACAAAAATGGTACATGATTAGTAGTTGCTGAGGCTGGGCGTCAGGCCTATGATACTATCTTGTTGATTTTATATATGTTTAAACTGTTCTGTTAAAAACACTTGTATAAAAAGACATAGTTTATCTACAACATTAGTTCTTAAGATTGTGGTTATCATCTGGGCATGGTGGCTCACGCCTGTAATCCTAGCCCTTTGGGATGCTGAGGCAGGCAGACCACGAAATCAGGAGATCATGACCATTCTGGCTAACAGGTTGAAACCCTGGCTCTACTAAAAATACAAAAAATTGGCCAGGCGTGATGGAACATGCCTGTAGTCCCAACTACTCTGGAGGCTGAGGCAGGAGAATCGCTTGAACCTGGGAGGTGGAGGTTGCAGTGAGCTGAGGTCATGCCACTGCACTCCAGCCTGGGTGACAGAGTGAGTGTCCATCTCAAAATAAATACATGAATAAAATAAAAAACAAAAAAATGATTGTGGTTACCTTTGGGAAGGGAGAAGGGAGAAAGTGGTTGTCAGGGGCAGAACAGAGCTCATTCTATTTTATGGTTACACAAATGTATTTCCTTTGTAATAATTCATGAAGCTTTACATTAATGCTTTGTGCATATACCCCTGTATGCATATTATACATCAATAAAGATTTAAATACAAATAAATTAAATCAAAATGCCAAACCATGATTTATAAATGCCTGGAATTTTAGATAATGTCAAAATATTCATTAAAATATGTGTATGCATCATCAAGCATCTTTTATGAAGTTATGGGTTTTTTTTTGACATTAATATTCAGTTTGACATAGACTGTAGTAAAATCACTAAATTGATGAGATGATATGCAACTGAAAATCTGTGTATCGGTAGCTGATTCAGATAAGATTAAATGATGGCATGTTCCATACAGCGATATTACTCAAGCACTACTTGCAATGTGTCTTAAAAGATTTTTTCACTGATGGCAATGGGGAGATTCAAAAATACTTTCTGTCAGAATGCCATCCTGGGAATACACCTTTTGTTTTTCTACATTGTGCTGTTTTTTCTTCATAAGCATCAGTGTCTATCTGTTCCCTGTCCACTCTTATGAAATCGAGTGATTTATTCTAGTTGCAAATGAAAACTAACTCCCTTGAATTGTTGAAGAATTTGAATCCTGTGGTTCATGCAAGAAAATATTATTTGCAACCTATAGTAAATAGTAAGTAATGTGAATGTTACCTGATAACGTATACAGTCAATACAGTAACAAATTAATTAATATCAACATATGATAACACTTTTTCCCAAATTATTTGTTGGAGATCACATTTGCTATTAGCAAAATTTGAAGCACCCTATTTTCTTCTCTTACTGCTACATCTCCTCTCTCTGACACTTTCAACAGACTCAAAATCCTAAATACTTACCAACACTAAAGAGTCATTGCTGTGACTAAATGTCAGGGAAGGAAAATTTTGGTATATTGTGAATCTACTTGTCTCCTTTTAAACCATAATCTCCAGTTCTTTTCACTTTGATCATTGCACAATATGACATTGTTAGAAATTAAGATCACATAGCTTCACTGAACTTGTCAAGTGCTATAAAGAGTGTCGTTTTCTGTTTTGCACTGCTATAACATAATACCTAAGAATGAGTAATTTATAAAGAACAAAGATTTATTTCTTATAGTTTTTGAGACTTGGAAGTACAAAGTCAAAGGGCCTGCATCTGGTGAGGGCCTTCCTGCTGTGTTATCCCATGGTGGAAGGTAGAAGATCTAGAGAGCACACGTGCACATGTATACAAGCAAGAGAGCAAGAAAGAGAGAGGGTTAAACTCATATTTTTAGCAGGAAATTACTCCTCTGATAACCTACCCTCACTCTCTTGGTAAAATCAATAGTAATAATGAGCTTTGCTCTTGTGACCTAATCACCTCTTTAGTGTCCCACCTCTGAACACTGTTGCATTGGGGATTAAGTTTCCAACACATGAAATTTTGGGGGCCACATTCAAACCATATCAGAATCCCTCACTTATCCTAATCACTAAATTATCTGCAAATGCTTTTGGAGGGATAATAATTCTACTGTTTCCAGCATTACGATTGATGAAGTGTGTCTAACACATAAACTTGCAAGTATCAACTTAATTTTTTACAAGCTTTTAATATAAAAGCCTATGCTCATAAAATCTTTCCAAAATGTCTTAGTCATCTGGATTTGCAGAGTAAAGTGGTAGTACCAGCCTCCCTTTAATTTTGTGCCACAGACCAATTTACTCCACAACAAAATAAGCCAGTGCTATTCAAAATATCCTTTGTCACCAAGACACAGTGTGATATGTAGAAAACCTGAAAATATACTTTTATGTCAATACATTATTGTGGTCATGCCAAAGTGCATAAGCAATAGATTCCTTTCTCTGAATATTGAATGGACTGTGATGGGTACAGGGAAACATCATGAGCTCCATGAGATGTACTAAAAATGCATGGTCAGGATCTTTTTTAGTTTAGTTTATTAATTGTATGCATGTATTATAATCTGAGAAAATGTAAACATTTTTATAATTCTTTTTAACAAACACTCAATTTAAATCAACTTTTGTTTATGATTTAGCACTATCATTTAAGAGAGGATATAAATATTTGTCTTTTATATTTTAATCTTAATTTACAGATGCAAACCTCCTTTTTTTGTTTTATTTGGTCTGTCAATAACTCATTTTGTTCCATCATTAAACCAAAGATAATACAAGAAAAATGGAGCATGCTGTTATTTTAATTAAATTTTAATTGAATACATCTTCTCAGATGTAAATTGACGTAAGTTGTACTATTCCAGAACACAAAGATGATGATAAATCTGCAGGAGAAAAGATTACCTAATCAAAGTCAGAAATGACATTTAGAAACATGAGGTGATCTAAAAAACATGTAGAGTGCATTTTAGCTTTGGCAGTGTCAATAGTTCAAATAGCTCTTATGAGACAGAGCAAATTTTTGTGATTTTTGAGTTGCAATGGAATCCAGATTTTAAAACTACATAGTAGTGTGACGCATACAGAAGTTCTATATTCAGCTCTTTGAATTTGCCCTTGTCTTCACCACCTGCTAACTGTGTGACTTTGGGCTAGTTACTTACTGTCTCTAAGCTACACTTCAATATCTGTAAAATATGAGGATACTTATAGTGCCTTCATAGGTTTTTGTAAGGAGCAGCTAGGAAATCCATGCTAACGCATATAAATGAGCACCTGACATGTGTGCTCCAAATATTAGTTGTTGTTGTTAAAATTACACTGCCATCAATGCTATTCTCAAATTATATCATTCTTTAATATTTCAGTTCCAAGTTATGACGACCATGTCCTTGCCTACTCTCCTGTTCTCTCAAGTTCCCTAAGGTAGCGATTTTGTGGTGAGACCTGATGAATGAATCCAAATTTACTAGAAAAAGGTTAATTAAAAGTAATACTTAAAGCTAGAATGGAAGTGGTATGGTAAAATATGAATTTAAAAATGTCAGTAAATCTGGAACAGAAAGGGCAATAGCTGAATAATCATATAGTATGGATAGTGGAAGATATAGCAATGTTTTCGGAGCCATGACCAAAAAAAAAGTTGCTATATGCCATATGAGGTCTGGAAAGCCAGCAAAGTAATTTAAAGCCGAGAAAAATCATAATCTGGTTTAATTTCTAATCAAAAATTCTATATACAATGAAGATAATGAATTGTAGGGGAATGTCCCATTTGTACAAATTTGAGATGACAAGAGTTTAAAGTATAGATTTTGAAAACTTAATGAATAGAGTTTAGATGGAACCTGTGAAAAGATTTGATGGATTGAAAATAGGTGTCAGAAAGAGAAACTTACAAAACTGTTCAAGATTTGGAGGGTGATGACATTTACTAATATTAAGGGTAGACGGGGAAAGAGGGCTAAGTTGCATTTAGGTTAAGATGACTTTACGGCATCACTGAATAACAACTTCGAGTGATTTCATATATGTATCTGAAAAATATCTACTCTCAAGATATGAATCATTATTGTGTAGTATTTAGGGTCATAGCCATGGATGAGAATATAGAATAAAAAAAGAAAGGTATTTCTAACATTGAACAGCAAAGTTGAACAAGGGAGCTGAAGAAAGAAAGAAAGAAAAGAAAAGAAAGAAAGAAAGGAAGGAAAGAAAAAGAAAGAGAAAGAAAGAAAGAAAGAAAAAGAAAGAAAAGAAAGAAAAAGAAAGAAAGAAAGAAAGAGAAAGAAAAGAAAGAAGGAAGGAGGGAGGGAGGGAGGGAGGGAAAGAAAGAACAAAGGAAGGAAAGAAGGTTATCTATATTAAAGTAACTATCACTTAATACCTATATTGAAAAACAAGAAACTGAGGCCGGCAATAAAGGTAGGGGCAAAGGATGGGGGGATAAAGAGCAAATGAAAGAGCCAGTAAATAATAGAATGAAATTATTCTGATTTTTTTCTTCCACATTCTGTCTTGGTGGGAACAAAAAAGTAATTTGACAACATTCTTGTTCATACAGACTAATAGATGTGTATCGAATTTATAACAATTGACACAAAATAACATGTATAAAACAGAAATGACTATGTAGATATATACAGAATTTTATGATATGATTGAACATTAGAATGAGGAAACTAAACAACATTATTTGCAACAATGTGATTTGAATTTCTGGTTCTGTATATCACTGTATAGCTATCAAATATAAACTAAATTGATAAATTATTGTGCACCTGATTTTAATAAAAATGGAAAATAACAAATGTACTTTATTAAATTAATTAAAATAAAATCTAAGATGTTAATTCCCTTTTCTGGAAAAAGAATACATTTAAGTAAGCCATGGCAAAAACATGATGGAGTGACCTAAAAAGGCAATAAAGATCACAATAAGAAAGACATCAAATCCTTATGGATGAAGTTTTCTCATAATTAAAATAATTTTTCATTATTATCACAGCAAAAGTTTAATCAAGGAAGAAATTAGAGCCCTTCAGCATGAAACAAAAAATGAGATTGCAAGGACGGTAAAACTGCTGAAGTATTAAACGAATATTTCCCAATGCATGTATAAAGAATAGCATTAATGGGTCAAGAACTGAACATTCCTAATTAATATATCTTTTACTAACTCTTAAAAGTTCAGCTTTCTAAGTTGGCATTCTAATTTGCCTTCAGCAAATTTGATGATACTAGAAATTAAAACCCAATAATTTTTACTGATCCTATCAGGCTTTATATTTTATCCAAAAATGTTAAAATGGCATGACAGATTTAGCAAAAGCTATTTTAAAGCCCCAATCAATTTGCCTGTTAATGCCGACAAAGTAATTCCAATAATTGCTTTATGACCTCGATAAATAGGGAAGGCTAAACTATGTTTGCATATTTTTCCAAATCATTTAATAACTTTTTTTCAGTAATAAGCAATGCGCATGCATTGTAGAAAATGTGTAAAGTACAGAAAAACATATAAAGGAGACAAGTATAATCATCCCTAATCTGATCATCCAGAGATCACCATTAATAACATAGACAGTAGGCACACACAGAGCTATAAGACAGCTGCAAAGGAAGTGGTGCTTTTTGGTTAGGGACACAACAATAACGAAGATATGGATGTTCAGTAAAGAGTTCAAGTTGTAAGGTTATTTTGTTTTTAAAACTTGAAACTTTGTACAGATAAATTTAGAAATGTAAGGGGAAAAAAGGTTAGGTGTAAAAGCAGAAGATCATGAATAAAACCACAGAAAATAAAATAAAGGATTATAAGTACATATTTGGTTTACTCAAGTTACTTCTGCAAGTAAAATGTGTATCCTCCTAAAGACATTAAAATTCCTGGTGGATGATGTTTGCTAGTTGAATCCCATGAAATGTACCTTACGTGAGAGGACTTGGGAGCTGATTTGAGTTTATCGTTGTGGACAAACACACTCCTTGGTGATATTAGTTACGTCATGTTGGATGAAGAAAATCTATGCAGGTTGTTGGAGGCAGAATAATCTGCATTAGTCAACTACCTCTTTTAATAATAGACAACTTCAAAGTCTTCATGACACTTAAATTTAGAAATTTTCATCAGAAATCTCTAGTTCTATTGGTCTGGGCTGCGCCATTTAGGTATCTATTCTTCAGTTGAGCTTAGCTCTAGGCTAGATACTGTGGTTTTCTGCTGCACATTTATTTATTTTGGGGCCCAAGCTCAGATCAGAGGCCATCTGAGGCCTGTCTTCACATCTACTAGAATTCCATGGACCAAAACACCTTCTACAGTCAAACCTAGCATCAATGTTATGGGCAGCATAGTAGGATGAATATTTACTGAACACTGTCTGTTTTTAAGAGTGTAGTTCATCGGTCTTATTTTTGTGTGTGTGTTCATGTCTTTTTTATTTTATATTTGTATTTGTATTTTTTATATATTTGGGGGGATAAGTAAACTTTTGTTACATAGTTATATCATATAGTTGTGAAGTCTGGACTTTTA
Organism: Cheracebus regulus; assembly: GCA_963574635.1. Lineage (NCBI taxonomy): Eukaryota > Metazoa > Chordata > Mammalia > Primates > Pitheciidae > Cheracebus > Cheracebus regulus. The sequence continues at coordinate 22,628 of CAUYQU010101198.1, forward strand.
GTGGTGCCATCACTGGAATACTGTACATTGTACCCCTTAAATTAAATTTCTCACCCTTCCTCCCACCACTCTCCACTCTTCCCAGTCAACAGTGTCTGTTATTTCACTTTCTATGTCCATGTGTACACTATCGTACCCTTACTCAGGTGTTCTTCCTGCTGGCTTGTATGTGGATACGATGGCTTGAATTCAGGAAGTCATCTTTGCCTATCTGGACTAGGAGGTGATTGCTAAGAACAGGATGGCAGATTGGGAGGCCGAGGTGGGTGGATCACGAGGTCAAGAGATCGAGACCATCCTGGCCAACATGGTGAAGCCCCGTCTCTACTAAAAGTACAAAAAATTAGCTGGGCGTGGTGATGTGTGCCTGTAGTCCCAGCTACTCGGGAGGCTGAGGCAGGAGAATTGCTTGAAGCCAGAAAACGGAAGTTGCACTGAGTCGGAATCGCACCACTGCACTCCAGCCTGGTGATAGAGCTAGACTCTGTCTCAAAAAAAAAAAAAAACAACAGGATGGCAGAACACCAAGACAGAAGGATCTGCCTTCCCTGGACCATCTCCCTCCAGACATCTTTTACATAACACAAAAATGTATTCTATATTTTGTAAGCCCAATGACTTAGCCTTTGCCATCTATCTTGGGTAAACCAAATTTTGACTGTCTCATACCCTTTCAAAGTAATGTGTGGAGGCATAAATTAAAGACGTCATTGCATTTTTTTTTCTAGTTCTGTTGCTCAAGCTAGAGTGCAGTGGTACAATTATAGCTCACTGCAGCTTTGACCCACTGGGCTCAAGCAATCTGCACATCTCACCCTGCTGGGTAGCTGGGACCACAGGCATGTACTGCCACTCACTTTTTTTTGTAGAAATGGGATCTCACTGTGTTGCCCAGGCTAAAAGATGCCTTTTCTTTTTTTTTTGAAGTCAGGTTTAAGTTACAAAATGTGTTATAAGATTTAAGTGACAGAAAGTACTTATTTTGGAATAGGTATTTATCCCCATATTTGCCTAGAACATGGCAACAGCATCTAGTCTCACAACAGAACAAGAGTGGTACAAAGAAATGGCATAACAGCACATACCCAGTAGTACTCGTAGAGGAGCAATTCAACACATCTTCAAAGATGGCACTGTTAGCGTAAGTGGTGATAAGACTAGCCAGTGAAATTACACACTGATGCTAAAGAAAATGAAATAAGAAATACATCTGAAAATAATATATGTGTGAGATTCTCATTTGTGAACACAAATATATAAGAGAAAACATTGAGGAGTGGGTTGGAATTGAGATCTTACAGTTTTGAAGATGAAGATAGTAAGCTGATTCGTTTTTAGTATTACTGTTATACAACATTATTAGTGGTCTGGGTTGGAGAGTCCTGTCCTCTTTCCCTGTTATGTAGCTACTTTGGAATTAGGGCTAGACCTCTGAGAACATAGCCTGGGAAGAAAACATGCATGCTACAACTTTATCAGAGAACACTATCTCTTGGTTAGCAGAGGGAAAAAGGGGTGAGATTTTACATAAATAGTTAATTCTTATTTTGAATTTTCATTTTAATAGTCCAACTACAAAAGCCAAATATTATTATAAGAAGAAGAAAAACAGATGACTAAAAGACCTATTCTAAAAGCAGAGGATTGTGTGGTAGATACAAATAAACCTAAGTTTCATGCTGCTTAATTTAGTTCAGATAAGTTTCAGTTCATTTGACCCTTGCAGGGAGTATAAGAAGATACTGTCTTTGCAGCAGGAGATGGGTTAGAGACTACTCGTAAATATAGCTAAAACCTTAGTTTACTGCAAACATAAAAATGAAAATAATTGATGTCATCTAAAGCACATAGCTTCAAGAAAAATCCACTAAGATACAGAACTAAGGATTAAAAATGTTAGGTGAAACAAAGCCACAGAACTAGGAATTAAAAATTTCAGGTGTTTAAAAATAGTCTATATTTGGAACATTAAAATTTTGTAGTAATTTTGTTTTGACATAAAATCCCATCATGTATGGAAACAGGAGAGTCATTTAAATAAATAAACGTGAATATAAATAACATTCTTAATTATTTCTAGAAAAAGAAGTTGAATATATCATTAGCTTGATACAAAATTTGGTTAAAAGTCAAGGTTAATTTGGGTTAGAGATTTTTGTTTTAAGTAATATATCGCACAAGTTAGAATTTAAATATTTATCACCTGTGTTTGCTAAGAAATTGGTGATGTGATGAGTTGCCTAATGGACCAATTAAATGCTATGGTATTGGCTTCCTTTATCTTTCTCCCTCACTCCTTCTTTCCTTACCTCCTTAAAATTTCAAGTCAAAATTCATTAAATAAGGGCAAGAAAGGTAAACTTCTTGGTTATCAGAAACTTATGGATATATGTGTAGGAGGGATGCATCATCAGAATCTAATCATAAGAACATGTATGATACGTGCACATTTAAGGACATTCTTCAAAATATATTTATGAAATCAATTAAAAGTATATGTTGCCTGCCTTTAGTTAAGAGCAGACAGATTAGCAGGTGTTACACCAAGTATAAAATAAATAACCTTAAGTCCATACTGATATCAAAATAGTTGAATAAGTAGAGTGAGAATAAACAAATTTCCCACGCAAAGATTCTAATTTACGTAGATATTTTTCCTTGAAGAAAGTAGAGCTAACTGTCTACTCTGTAAATGTGTATTGTGTATAATGTCATACTTTTTGAAGTGTACAATATGGAATAAAATAAAACAATTTGTTTTAAATGGGTTCTGCTATTACTGTATCACACAATTACTACAGATCTTAAGACTCTTAAAAACAGAAATTATCATTTAGTTGACTTTTGGTCAATGCATTAGAAAAGTTTCACCTATTTAAAGGCTGAAAATATTGACTCTGCACTCAATGGAGTGTGCCAATATCTCAATGTGGGAAAAGCATGTGAGATGGAATATACATCAATATTGTTTTTATTTGCAAATGGTTTGATCATTTATATAAGATATCCTATAAATTCTATTTTAGAAACCTACTAGCATAGTATCAAAATTAATAATCAAGGTGCAAACATTGTATATCTACATACTAGGCATGAACAATCACAAACTGAAGAAATGCATTTATAACCATACCAACAATATAAAATACATACTGATAAATTTTACTTATGATGTGAAAGAATTGCACACTACAAATGAAATGTTACAAAGAAAAATTAAAGATTTAAATACTAATAAATAGATATTTATGGATAAAAATTCTCAATATTATTAAGAGCTCCATTTGTTAAAATGTGACATATATTATAGTTTCAACACAATCCCAAGCAATATCCCAGCAGACTTTTTTTTGTAGAAATTTATAAACTAATTCTTAAATTAATATGAATAGGAAAAAATATAAAAACAAAAACTAGTGCTATTAGAAGCATTTGAACCAGAGCAACACATATCTTGAGTAAGGGTTGGGTAAAATGAGGTTGAAACCTTCTGGGCTGCACTCCCAGATGATTAGGCATTCTAACTTACAGGATGAGATAGGAGGTCAGCACAAGATATGGGTCATAAAGGCCTTGCTGATACAGCAGGTTGCGGTAAACAGTTTAGCCAGCTAAAACCCACCAAAACCAAGATGGTAATGAGCCTTCTCTGCTCGTCCTCAGTGCTACACACCCACTAGCACCATGACAGTTGCAGATGCCATGGCAATGTCAGGAAGTTACCCTGTATGGTCTAAAAAGGGAAGAAATGAATAATCTACCCCTTCTTTAGGCTATAATAAAAAAATAACCATACAAATGGGCAACCAGGAGCCTTCTGGTCTGCTCTGTCTATAGAAGAGCCATTCTCTTATTCCTCTACTTTCTTAATAAACTTGTCTTCGCTTTATTCTGTGGACTCACCCTGCATTCTTTCTTGCTTGAGATCCAAGAACCATGGCTTAAGGTCTGGATCAGGGCCACTTTCCCCAGCAGTACAACCCAAACACACCAATTAAA
>CAUYQU010101199.1:0-42529 GCA_963574635.1 Cheracebus regulus
GGGGAGTTGGGGGAAGATAGCATGGGGAGAAATGCCAGATATAGGTGAAGGGGAGGAAGGCAACAAATTACACTGCCACGTGTGTACCTATGCAACAATATTGTATGTTCTTCACATGTACCCCAAAACCTAAAATGCAATTAAAAAAAAAATTGGCAAAGGAACTGAATAGCCATTTCTCAAAAGAAAACATACAAACAGACAATAGGTACATGAAAAAATGCTCAACATCACTAATAGTAAAATGCAAATTAAAACCACAATGAGCTATTACATTGCTATTATCACTCATAGGAAAATGTAAATTAAAACCACAACTCATAATAGTTAAGATAGCTATTTTCAACAAGACAAAAAAAAGCACTAAGTTTTGATAAAGATGTGAAGAAATGAGAATCCTTATATGCTGAGGATGTAAATTAGTGCAGTCATTGTGGAAAACAGTATAAAGATTTTTCAAAAAGTTAAACATATAACTATCATATGATTTATCAATCCCTCTACTAGCCATATAGCCAAAGGATATAAAATTGTTATGTTAGATGACTTCACTCCTGTGTTCATTACAGGATTATTTACAATAGCCAAGACAGGGGATCAATCTAAGTGTCTACTAACAGATGAATTGGTAAAGAAAATGTGCTATATACACACAATCAAGTACTATTCAGTTTAAAAAAAAAAAAGGAAAATCCTGTCATTTGGGACAGCATAAATAGACCCTTGAAGACATTATGCAAAGTGAAAGAAGCCAGGTACAGAAAGAGAAATATTGCATAATGTCACTTACTTGTGGAATCTAAACAATGTCAAACTCATAGAAGCAGGCAGTAGAATAGCTGTTATCAGGGGCTCAGGGGAAGGTGAATAAGATCAGGGAGATGTTGGCAAAAGAATATAAAATTTCAGACAGGAAGAATAAGATCAATAGATCTATTGTACAATATGGTGACTATAGTTACTAACAATGTATAATTGAAAATTGTCAAGAGAGTAGATTTCAAGTATCCTCCCCCCTTCTACATGCAAATTCTAAGTATATGAGGTAATACTTATGTTAATTAGCCTGATTCAGCTATTCCACAATGTAAATCTATATTACAACATTATATTGCACACCATAAATACACAAAATGTTTGTCAATAAAAAATTACATACAAAGATAAAATAAAAAATAAAAAACTTAAAAGTGTGAAGACAAAATTAAGAATTAGAATGATACAGTATACTAATGCAAAATTTTAAACACAAAAATACTACATAATTTTGTATACATACATATACAATAACCTTAGTGTAGTGGCTAGGGAAGGTAATGTACTGCCTAAATACCACTTAATGTATATAAGGTAGTGATTTTTTTTGTTGGAATTTATCTGATGAATCTTTATCATTTTATTTTCAAATATTTTATCATTTTGAAATTGTGTCCCTTAAAGTGGTATATAGCTAGATCTTGTTGTATTTTAAACAAATATAATAATTTCTATCAAATACAAAGCCAGAAACCCCATAGACACCAGAACTCTTCTTCAGGGTGGCCTCAGCAGCACAGCTGCTCATGGAGCTGCCTGAGCAGACTGTCAGGAGCCAGATGTGGGTCCCTAGGACTGTTTCTTGGGGTAAGAAGGGTGGATGCTCCCATTCCTAAGACACTGATAAGGAGTGGGATCATGAAACTTCTACCACATAATGCTTGACATGAGACATGCTTGGAAAAAAGTAAATGAATAGAATAAGAGATATGTATTAGAATCCTATTTATTTAATCATAGCACATGTAATTTGATACAGATAAAATCATGGCCTTCTAGAATTGAACACATCTTTTTCCATAATGTGGAAAGAATGACAGATAGCATTATTTAACCTGACATTTATTCATTCAGCATGTATTTACTTAGTACTTACTGGATGCAAGATACTGTGCTAGGCACTAAGTGATGTAGCACTGACTTGACTTTGATCTTCAGGAGTTTACATCTGTTCAGAGTTGATAAAATTACACAAATATCTTATATGTCACTTTACATTTGTACAGTGCTGTTGAAGTCATCAAGTGCCTTTTCATATACTATTCTACTTAATCATCATCATGCTCTGAGATATTTTTTATTTTCCAAGAAATGCACACATCAGACAAATCACATGGCTAGCAAGTAGTAGCCAAGAGATTTAAGCCCCTGTTCATCTGCCTTCAAATCTCAATGTCCAGTCCCACCAGGCTGCAAGACATCCCCTTTGTAGTGACACTAGATGGCTCACTAGTCCCTGAATAGCCCATTATCTGCTTTCTCTTCATTTTTGTGCTTTACAGTCCTCTGGGCCCACAATCCCCCTACAATACCTACTTCTTACTTGTCCTTCAAGCCCTATGAACAGCACTCAGATCTCAAAAGTGAGAATCAGGTGCTATACTCTATAATTTTCAACACCTTTCTGGATATTTCTCCTAGGTTACCGATTGAATTCCGAAGAAAAGCAAATAAATTTTTATTTAGCATAACTAAGTTTTGGACACACAGTAATGCTGTGAGATATTATCATGTTAAAAGTAATTTAGGGCAGTCATTTAAAATGCAGGTTCTAGAAACTATCTTCAAGTGTTCCAGTCCTGAATCCATTTACTAGCCAAGTTATATTATGAGACAATAAAAACACTCAACTTCAAGGACTTTTGAAAGGATTACATTAAATAATGCAAATAACAGATGCATACTAAATGCTCAAGACATGTTAAACATTATTAGTTAACATATGAAGAGATTGAGGGTAAATAAATTTAAGTTATTTAACCCTCCTAAGGTTAGTAGGGTAATAAGTGGTAGAGACTGAATTGAAAACAGATCATCAAACTCCAAAGCCCATGTTCCTTTCTTGAGATCAATAGTATCCAAGCTTTAAAATCACATTTTTATATCAGTAGGAGAAAAAAAAAAGAGGCAGGCACTCCTAATATTAATTACAAGTTTTATCTATAATACTAATATATTGTGTACATTATTAATAACACAGAATAAAAAGAAATATAAAATGTAAATATAATACAAATTATACTAACACTTTATTTGCTCCAGATTATTCTCATTGAAAGGCTGCCCCTTTGTGAGTGCTTTATCTAATTCTGGTTGGTATCCCTAACCTTAGTGTATAATATAATATCTTGCCTATAGCAGATGCTCAATAAGTGTGCATAAGAGTGAGTATAAGGTTTTACTCAATGCTGAAAAAAATAAAACTTAGTTACTGCTGTCACATGCTGACATATTTGAGTGCAAATGTGTTCAAAAGTGGCGTCCTTGAATTGATTTTTAATGTATCCGCTAGCTTTCAGCTGCTAAAGGTCAAGCTTCAGTCATCTTCCTCAGAGCATTAGTTAAAAGAGAGAGTTTGCTATGGAGTGTGAACAGCTGGTATCCCAAAAGGGCCATTTGCAAGGAGAAGGAGAAAGGTCCTCAAAGGCATACACATCCCATTCAAAATTGTTTGCTTAATTCTCCTATCTGTAATTCTACAAAAAAACAAATGCTGTTGCTGTCTCTTTAAAAACACTAGATCTGCAGGGGAATTTAAGGTTGTTTAATAAGCGTGGCTCTCATTTTTTTCTGATAAATGCAGTGAACTGTAGGTGTAGATCTTCAACCTGGAGGGGATTGCCTGTGGACTGGATGGAGGCGTGTGTTTTATTTCCTTCTCCACCAGATGAGAGGGTATAAAAGCAGTCACCTGTCAACCCACTCCAGCAATGAAATTCAGCAGCCTATTGTCCCAATCACTGCTCTCAATCACTCTAAACGGTCTCTAGAGACAATCATTATTATAGGACATGTTCCTAAGAGTAGATAAATGGAACTCCACCTGCCAGCCTGCATAGGGAAAGATGGACATTCTTGGCCAAAAATATGAAAGGGCCTGGAGCTTTATTGACATTTACATCAAAAATAGTTAGCAATGAAAGCAGCTGTTGTGGCGTGCTTTCACCACGACGTGTTTGGAATATGCTGTGAATTGAAATACAGACCTCCTGACAAGCAATTTACCTTCTGTCAGTCTCCATGTGCTTGCAGCATTACTGGGTACTCGCTGTGATAGGCCACTTAAAGCTGCACATGTGTACAGTTTGGATGAAAGATTAACTACAATTTGAGGCAGGAAGTAACAAATTGTGGAGTGTCATTCATAATGGCCTACATTGTCATCTGCAGGGTGACACCATAGCAAGAAGGTGCCTCTGTTGTGTCTGCCTTATGGAATCAGATGTCATTCATTCTAATGAAGATCTGACTACAATTCTAATAAGCAGAGAGCAAGACAGCTCAGGACTGGAAGCATTAATCTGCCTTGTTTGTTGACATTACAGTGGTGACTAAAATGCCATTATGCAAGAAATTCTTTCAAAAGCCATTCAGTAGAGGCAATTGTAATACACTGTATAACAGCCTGAAACAAATGATGTGCCAGGAGTTAATTTCTATATTTATTCTTCTTAGTTGATTTGGTACATTGAACTCCTCCCCCCTTTAAAAAATTTCCACTTGATGAAATATTGTGATGTCTCTAGTAAAGTACTGATGACTTGGTGTAAGATCTAGAATTCCTGTTTCTTCAATGCAAAATTTCTGTATATTCCAAGTTTCGGTGGCAATTTCAGACAATGATGTAGCATTTATTAGGACTGATGGCTAAATACTTAGCTGCTCTTTCCCTAAAACTGTTGCCCCGAACCATGCTATCTGCAGCTCTAGAAACAATATTTAGGCACATGGATTTAGTCATAGAAAGAGAATAAGTAACTGTGTTGTTTTCCCTCCCTTGGCTAAGAAGTTCGTCATATTCAATTTGATAAGCTCCTCAACAGTGTAAGGTCAATCAGCACTGCCAACAGTGGTGTTTCTACAGAAATCAAACTCTTATGAGTCATTCATTATATATTTATTTTAAAAAGAAGACAGAGGGTTTCATTTCCCTCCCTAAGTCTGAGAGCTGCTCTCTGGTTCTTTTCTCATTTATTAACATTTAATTATTTTGGTTCCTCAGGGTAGTAGCTGATGAGGAAGTGATTCACAACAGTTTAGTTTTGCATAATTCAGGTAGAAAGAAGGTGTTTAGTACAATGATGTCTCAAATATCCAATGCATTTGCTCTTAAGATTGCGTATCCGTGACTTCTCCAGTTGGTGGTCAATCCTTGAACCATCCAGGTAGCTCATTCTGTCCTTTTCACCCCCATTCACCACTAGAATCATAGACTGTATTTATATTTCTGTTTCAGATATAAGTGTAGTCTAAAGCTCTTATTAAGCTTGAAAATCTAGGCTTCCAACATGCTCCTACTAGCCAAACTGCTCTAGGAATCTGAAACTACTAGCAAAGCGTTTTCCACTCCCTGCTTTATTAAAAAAATAAATAAATAAATAAAAAATAAATAAATAAAAAAGTGGTTATTATCACTGATCCCTCATGGATGCTGAAAGAACTAACTAAACCTGTTTAGAAACATATTCCTGTTAATAAGAATTCCAAATATATTACTACAAGTATAACAATACACCATGCATTTCAGAGAACATAGACTCACAGAATCATTTGTTGTGATTGGCTCTCGGGCGTTTGGCGGCTAATGCTGGCTCAGCATGGAAAATTTATGTGAGCTGAGTTCTAACAGGCCTGTGTGTATCAAAGCAGAGACAATACTGTGGATGACTTTTGCTTTCAGTGAAACTGCCTTAATTGAGTCTTTTTGTGTCTTCCAGCCAACAAATAGCTGAAGGAAATCACCAGCAGCTGTCTAGCTCCTGGCAGAGGTGGGCTTTAAGGTAGCCATGCAAATTAGCATGTTCCTACAGCCTTTCCCAAAACACAAAGGGATAGCAAACATCAAAGTTTCTATTCAGTGACTTACTTTTGCATCTCTACAAACTTAAGCCTAGTTCTAATTCCTATTGCTGCTGTTAACACTTTACTCCAAACTTGGTGGTTTAAAACACACATATATTATGGTTCTGCAGGTCATAAGTACAAAATGGGTCTTACCTGCCTAAAATCAAGTTGTCAGCAGAATTGCATTGCTTCTGGAGACTCCGGGACAGAATCTCTTACTTGCCTTTTCCAGCTTCTATAGGCTGCCTGCGTTCCGTGGCTTGTGGCCCCTTCCTCCAACTTCAAAGCCAGCAACCCAAACCTGTTCTCTAACTCTCACCCTTCTGCCTCTTTCTTTTCCTAATAAGGACTTTTGTGATTGCTTTGGGCCCACCTGGATAACTCCCCATCCCCAAATCTTTAACGTAATGACAACTGCAAAGTGCCTTTCACTGTGTGGGGCAACACAGTCACAGGTTCCAGGGATTAGGATATGGAAGTCTTTGAGGAGCTGTAATTCTGTTCACTGTACCTGCTTTATACAGATCCTTTCTGTGTTCATTGCTCTTTTTTATTCCTTGCCACCTTCAGAGGTAGTCATGGCAGGCAAGACTATCACTTCCACTTGGTGAGTGAGGAACCTGAGGCTTGGAAACATGAGTGATTTGCCTGGCTCCACACTGCTTGAGGCAGAGTAAAACACCTGGGATTGTAAAAAGAGTGTGAAATCACTTTTTAAAAACTCTCTTACTTTTATATGTTTATACCTGTGTAAAGAGACCTGGGCTGCTACAAGGCACGCAGGGAGGATTTGGCTTTCCTGGATGACACCTGTGTTCTAGCCCAGGTTTTTTTCCCATGCCAGCCTCTTGAGTCTTTGCGTTTTGGGGGCTTAACAGAGACCAAGTTATCATTTCCTTTCTCAAACCACCTATCCGCTTATCCTCTTACACCCACGCTCCCAGAAGCACGCATGCTCTTAAAGAATACCTCAGTTCAGATAAATAAATATCTTAAAAACAAATGTTATTTATGGGGCACTGTATTGTGTTGTGCTTTTGGTAGACTGGAGATCAATAAATGGCCATGAAATAATAATGCCTATAGTACAGTAGTGGGACTTGGATTCAAATTGCAACAAATTCTTTTTAATCCAGGTGACCTTTTCCAGATTCTGTTGTGCTTCTCTGAACCTCAACATCTTTATCTTAGTGATTGACTAGGATACATATGATAGTACCATGTTGGTGTCAACCTAAATAACCAACAGAGAAAAAAGCTCTATAAAAGAAGGAGATATTGATTTGGAGTTAAAGCATTGCAATGGAAATACACATGCCATAGTAAACTATGTGCATATTCAGGTAGTCAAAGGAAGACAAAGATTTTAATGGGAAAATATTAATAAGACTTACATAATTGTTGAAATAAGTATTATCCTTGGCTACAAAAATCAATAACAAGGGTGATGCCAGTCTGAGATGAGACATGCAGTTGCTGGGCAGATGTCTTTGCAGAAGCACTTTTTTGTGTGTAAGATTGTGATGGCCTTTGTACAGTGTTGTGGTTTTCTACAATCTTTGCTGATGATTTTCGTTATCAGGCATACAAGCATAAGAACCTTCTTTTCGTGGCCTTCCTGACTCTATTTGCCAGGGTTTTCTTAATGTTAGTAGCTCCATTTTGATTTTGACAACTTTTACAGTGGCATGTGGAATGTTTCATATATGTTCATTCCCTCCCATTCTCCCTTATTGCTCTTAAAGAAAAAGAGAACAGCTGAATTATGAACTCAAATTAGGGACATTTGCACATTAATAAAATCGGGGGGTGGGGGGTGGGAAACTTTTATTAGGTGATATTTAACACTGAGAAAAAAACCTAAAAACTTGAAATCTCTAGCAATATGGCAGGTGCAGACGTGTTTCTCAGTGAGTGCCTTCCAGTTATTTGTCAAATATCATATTTAGGTGGAGACACCAGATTGCAGGGAATTATAGTCATTCTAACAAGTTACATAGAAGATTACTGCAGATATGTGATAAAAATGGTAAGCTAATACAAATCTCTTTTCTGTTCTTTTTTTCTTTTTTTCACAAATCTCTTTTTTTGACACAAGAGAATTAAGAGGAGATGACAAAGAATAAACTAAAAGCCTTTGTCTATCTGCTTCATTCCACCAAAATCTCACTGATTCATGATTTGCCCATTCATTTATTCCTTTGCAATTTCTTGAACATTTACTTTGTGCCACCAACATGAACCCAGGAATACCATGACTAATAAAACTTAGTGGTTTTCCAACATGGCACAGACATGCAATACCAATAGATGCAAACGTGTGCTATGATAAAAATATACTAAGATGTTTTGAAAGCAAAGTGGAAGGGCATCCATTCTGGTCATTGAGGGAGAAGAGTCAGGGATGTCTTCCTGGGAAGGGAACATCTGATATGAGAGCTGAATAATGCATAGAAATTAACCAGGTAAGAAAACAGAAGAGCCAGGGTACTCCAAGCAAAAGCAGGGCATTCAAAGACTTGAAAAAGAGAGACCATGACATGTTTGAGAACGACAATATGCTCTTCTGGCTAGAACAGTTCTTAAAACTCTAGGAACCCTGCCGTCCTTCTCTGCCTCCCCCACCCCAATAACACTTTAGAATAGCAAATGTGGACCTCCTCCCCCAATAGATTCACACCACCTACACTCTCTCAAGGAGGATGCATAACTCTTTTTCTTTTAGAGAAGATTCCCTAAATGTTTTCCAAGTAATCTATAAATATTTCTCCCCTCGGAAGCACTGACCACTTTCCCACACCTCTGTATCATATTTTGAGGAAAATGGCCTCATGCTTCAGTGCCTACCAGAGTGCCTATAATCTTATTCTATAAGACTAGAAAACATAGATTGAAAAATGCAGTGGGCAGGTCACCATATGGCTACCTGAAATTAAGCAGAGAGCACTCTAGCTCTTTGTTTTTGGTCCCATAGGCTTGGAAATGCCTGTGGCTATACATCTACTGAGTGAACACTGCTTTGCGAATCATCCAGAAAACTGCCCCTTACCTCCCTGTCACCATCTATACTTTCTCTATAACCAAAGAGGTTGCCAAATTCTGTAAGACAGTTAGCTAAGAGGCAGGAATTTGTTTTTATTAATAACAAATATTTAATTGAAAAATAAAAATTATGTATATGCAAAATATACAACATGATCATTTATATACATATCCTTAGTGTAATCATGATGATCACAATCAAATTAATGTATCCATCACCATTCATGCTGTACATTAGCTCTTCAGAAATATTCATCTGTTTTTGTGGCATATTTTTCTTTCAACATGTTAAAACTAAAGCCTATGTTTTCCAGCTTGAGTATGATTCCCTTTGTTGATATGTCAGTGACATAAAATAAATAACTGGTGCCTATTTCTGTACAGTGGTTCTTGGTGGGTGAAACACCTTATATTTTTAATTATAGGATCTCTGAAGTAGGTCATCTATTAAGATTCTTTTCCTTACTCTAATTTATTTATCCTAAAAATGCATGTTTCCCCCTCATTTTATCATCTCTGCAATCTGGATGAATCTTAAAATCAGTCGTCTCACAGTTGTCTGACAGGCAGCATTTGTGGCCTAGGTTTGTGAAAATTTTCCATTGACCACTTTAGATAAGGTTTATTTTTAAACCAGCATTGGAACATATTGAATTAAAGGAAATAGAGATATAGCACCTTGCAAACTAAAATCCAAAGAATTTATGGTCTAAAATTTACCCTCCCCAGTTTCTTATTGATTCAGTCTCAGCTAAAGGGTTCTGGATGCTTGATCTTCAGGATCTTATTTTCGCTTTTATTCTCAGAACTATTTATCATACAACTGAAAGTTTGTACCCTTTGATCAACATCTTTCCATACATAGCTCCAACCCCCAGACCTTGGTAACCACCATTACACTATCTGCTTCTATGAGTCTAACCTTTTTAGATTTCACATATAAGTGAGATCATACAGTATACTTTTTCCCCCTATTACTGGCTTATTTTACTGAGCAATACATCCTGCATGTTCATTCATGTTGTTGCAAATGGTAGGACCTCCTTCTTTTTGTGGCTGAATAATATTCCATCATGGATGTATCCTCTAAACCACCCCCACCTCCCTAGTCCGTGGAAAAATTGTCTTCTATGAAACTGGTATAGAAAGGTTGTAGATTGCTGGTTAAAAGAATATCAAACAATTACAATGTGTGTTTTTATTTGGATTCTCATTTTACTAACAAATAAATTGTTCAATGAAATGGATTTTGACCTCAGAGTTGGGAGCTAGAAGTTTTAATACCCACAAAAGCAAAGGAGAGTCATCAGCTGTGTGAAGCATTGAGATAGAGCCAAGCTTTCTGCATATTCAAGAGATGCAAAAAGATAAAAAAAAGAAAACAAAACAGAAAAAAACCCTTGTTTTTGAATAAGGAGCAGGAAATGCCACTAGAAAGTTGGGAAATGGCAAGGGAGCTGGCTCATTTGGAGGGTAGAGTTGGGATGTGTTAAAAATAAAGTGAATAAAAAATAATACTCTAAAACAATATCAGAACACAGGCATGGGATAATTATCTTAAGGGCAAATAGAAATGTTGATTAACTTTTCAATTTTCTTGCTATGCATGTTAAAATTTAATGGTCGATACTAAGAGAATGGAAAGGTAATGTATAACTTTCAAAGAGGAGCCAAGTGTCTAGTAGAGGAAAATAAATAGAATATAGGTAATCCCAAAAGTCTAGTAGTGGACAGGAAAAAAGAAAGCAGGGATAAGCCATGGTTACTATAAACTTTAAAAAAAGTTATATGAGTAAATACCCCTTAAAAGCACAGACTCAGAAATATAGTAAAAAAAAAAAAAAAAAAGGAAAAAAAAACCAATCCAGCTGTAAACTGCTGTAATATGTATGAAACATAAATTAGTACATGGAACATTTGGAAGTAAAGGAATTAAATAAGACATTCTAGGCAAATTACTAAACAAAATGAAATAGATGGGTTGATAATAGCAGAGGTCATAGACTTTAACATGACAGATAAAGGAAATATTTCACCAAGAGAATATGACAATCATAACCTGCATTCATTGCAGCCTTGCCTCCTATAGGCAAAGCAAAAGTTGTCAAAATAATGAGAAATCAGCAAATCTGTAATCACAGTGGTAAATTTTCCAAGAGTCAAATTAGTAAGGATATAGATTTAAATAGCCTAAACAAGTTTAATACAATTGTAAACTAAAAATAAAATCTAAGCCACCCAATTAACTGAACAGAAACCCTCTTGGCCAAGGAAACCCCAGAGAAACCTGAAAAACAGAGTTCTCTTGGCCGTGACAGGAAGGAGGGTTTAGGCACCACTGACTGACGTTAATGTTAAAATAAAGATAAGACACACAAACAGACTCTGTGGCAATAAGATATCAAATTATAAATAAGACCTAAGGTCATGGTAAGCAAGGGTTACGTCATGTCCTACAAATCATAAGATCTTGTTAAACAGGTAATTTTTTTATTAACCCAGTATCATATGGCTTAATTTCCAACCTGACTCTGGTATACCATCACGTGACAGATAGTAGCCCTTTTTGTCTTAACCATTCCTTTCTTCTGACTTCAAGTCTTTAGATAAAGCTTAATTTTTTCAATCACTTACCAACTGAAGAATCCCTAAAACCACCTATGACTTGTAAGCCTCTGCTTTGAGATATTTCAGCTTCTCAAACCAATGTGTACCTTCCGTGTATTGATTTATGATTTTATCTACTCTTCCTGTCTCCCTGAAGTGTATAATACCAAACTATAACTCACATCTTGGCTCATTTTCTCGGACTTCTAGAGACTATGTATCCCCAAGCCACAGTCATTCATACTGGCTTAGAATAAATCTTTTAAAAATATTTTACAGAGTTTGATCTTTCTGTTAATAAAATGGGTTATTCTAAAGATATTGTTAGCCTGGGCAACTAACCAAGACCCTCTCTCTACAAAACAATTTTTTTTGTAAATTTCCCAGGCATGGTGGCAAGTGTCTATAGTGCCAACTAAAAGAATGGAAAGATACTGTATAACTTCCAAAGAGGAGCCAACTGTTTAGTAGAGGAAAATAAATAGAATATAGGTAATCCCACAAGTCTAGTAGTGGGTAGGAAAAAAGGAAGCAGGGATAAGCCATGGTTAGTAGAAACTTTAAAAAAAGATATGAGTAAATGCCCCTTAAAAGCACAGACTCAAATATATTTTTAAAAATTCCCCATGTTCCCCACGTTTTTTATAAGGCTGAGTAGGAAATATGCTTAAGTTCAGGGGTTCTAGGTTACAGTGGACTGTGACCACACCACTGCTCTCTAGCCTGAACAACAGATAAAACTCCCTCTATCAAATATAAATAAAGAGACTGTCGCATTCTTAAAATAGACATAACTTTTTTTTTTTAAAGCAGAGTTGGAATAATAATTGGCCTGGAACATGGCCCCAAAAGAATGTCTCAACGTTCTAAAAGGCTGGAAATCAATAATGAAAGTATGTTCCCCAAAACCATCTGTTTGGAAAATAAAGCAAATCTATATGATTCCAAGTTAAAAGGAAAAAATTACAATAGAAATTTCAAAACATTCAGATGATGTGAGCTAGTCACAAAGGAAGATAAACTACTTCATTGCCAGGTGTGGTGACTCAAGCTTGTAATATCAGCAGTTTGGGAGATTGAGGTGAGAGGATCACTTGAGGCCAAGTGTTTGAGAACAGCCTGGGTAATGCAGCAAGACCCTGTCTTGACAAAATATGAACAAAATTCTAAAAAATTAGCTGGATATAGTTGTGTGCAACTGTAGTCTCAGCTACTAGAGAGGCTAAGGCAGGAAGATGGCATGAGTCCAGGAAGGTCAAAGTGCAGTGAGCTATTATTGTATCACTGCATTCCAGCCTCGGCAAAAGAGAAAGACCTAATCTCTTAAAAAATATATACAATTTCATTGTACATGGTTATTTTACGAGTCTAGCACTTTCCTGAGTTTTAGTTTGTTCTGAGTCTTGGTGTCTCCACATGGCCAGACACTCCAGCCAGGCTGTTCTGTTCTCTAGCCTCTCCATACACTAAGGAAGCTCTGGGGATTGTTCCATCTGCAGGTCCCACCATCATTTGTCTCATCCAGCAGAGGATAATGCTGTGTTCACCCAGATTTTTGTTCAGCAACCTACTACAGAAACCTGGGAGTCTCTGGAGTTCTTTTTCCTCCCTCTCCCACCAACCCTCTGGTCGTCTGCTTCACAAATTTTAGTTCCCCGAACCTTCCCTAACCCCAACCTCAGTCTTGCCTACTCAGCTAGTATTGTGTGGGATCCTTGCCCTGCACACTAAGTCAGGAAATTGCCTCTAGACAGAAAGCCAGAGAAGCTATTCTCAGAGACCACAGCCTTGCACAGCTGTTGTGAAGTGTCTGAAAATAGTTTCATATATTTTTGTCCAGTTTTTAGTTATATCCAACGGAAAGACTGGACTTGTCTCAGTTACTCCCTCATAGCCAAAAGCAGAAATGAGAACCATATAATTTTTAGCATTGTCTCCCTATTCACTATATGAACGTGAAAAGCCCCCTCTTGTGATCTGTATTATTCAGGGTTCTCCAGAGGAACTTAATCTGGAGATCTGTGATCAGCCATCTGCAAACTGAAAAACCAGGGAAGCCAGTGTGTCATGTGAGGGTCAGAGAACCAGAGGGCTGATGATGAAGATTCCAGCCCAGGTCTTAAGATCTGAGAATCTGGTATACTGAGAAGAGAAAATCACTGTCCTACTTCAAGCAGTCAGGCAGAGTGTGAATTCAACTTTCTTTCTCCTTTTTATTCTATTGAGGTCCTCAATGGATTGGA
This sequence comes from Cheracebus regulus, assembly GCA_963574635.1. Taxonomy (NCBI): domain Eukaryota; kingdom Metazoa; phylum Chordata; class Mammalia; order Primates; family Pitheciidae; genus Cheracebus; species Cheracebus regulus. The sequence goes on from CAUYQU010101199.1 coordinate 13,773, forward strand.
GGATGCCCACCCACATTGAGAAGAGCCATCTGCTTTACTCCATCTTCCAGTCCAAACGCTAATCTCTTTAGGACAAACATTAACAGAAACACTCAGAAATCATGTTTAACCAGCTTCCATAGCCCATTCGACACATGAAATTAACAAACTTGGTTTCCAAACACGTCTTCTTAGACCATGACTAATCTCTCCATATAAAAATAATGAGGCCATAATTCCACCTAACATGATATAACTATCCTTCATCCAACCAAAACGCACTAACCCTTTCCCCAGAAAATAAAGTCTATTCAGGTAAGTTTGAATGCCTCTTCCCCAAATTTCTCCATCACTAGTCTTCGAATCATATTGCTTTCAATCCCTGACCATACAGTCAAACTGTTGGCTATGCCACTTGACCTTCTAAGTAAAATGAATAACCAGGCTTGCTGCTCAAAGTCCTGCCCATGGAGAGGATTTCCCTTCACCACTGTCCTTTAGGGACGTCTTAGACAGGGCCTATAGTGCTGCAGCTCTTCACTTTCAGGTGGTGCCTGCATAGTAGGCAGGACAATTTGTAGACAAGGTGATTTTCTGCCAACTGATTTTAAGAAACTCCCCATGAGGCCGTAGATGGAGGCTGGGAAAGAGATGGTGGGGTAGCAGGAGTGAGGACCATAAGCATTTGTGCCACCTCTTCATGAAACATATTTGTGCCTTCAGAAACTGTCCAGGCTAATGTATGTGCCACTTCCATTTGAGGACGCAGTGCTGGTGTACACACCCAGCTTTATGGATTGGTGAGTCAGATAACACCAAGTTCATGATAGGAAGCTGACTGGTAACTTGATGGCCAAAGTTAAGTATTTGATATCTATGAAGGTCCGATAGCAGGACAAATACTGTCTCTCAAAAGAAGAATAGTGATCTGCAGAGAATGGCAGGGCTTTGCTCCAAAATCCTGAGGGTCTGCACTGCAATTCAACTATAGAGTCTTGCCATAGGCCACTAAACAGCATCATTAACTGACACCACTACTTCAAGAATCAGTGGATCCACTGGATCACATGGCCCAAGTGGCAGAGCAGCTTGCACAGCAGCCTAACCTGCTGCAGAGCCTTTTTCTGTTGTGGTGCCTACTCAAAACTAGAAGATTTTTTTGGTCGCTTTATAAATGAATCAGATAAACACATCCAAATGAAAATTTGTTGCCTCCAAAATCCAGAGATCCACTCGTCATTATGCCTTTGAGATAATTTCAACCTTTTTCTCCAACAACAAATGGAGATAAAGGTCTCCTTTTAAGGGCCCACATAGAAACCTTCTACGTATTCATACAGTGCTTAAGGTATAAATTCGAATTCCTGAGCTCATCCTTTTCTTTCATCACTTTATCCAACAACATTAGAGGCAACTAAGCAATGTTATTACATTGCTTGGTTAGGAGCTATTTTGCATATTTCTGTTACCAGTTCACATAATGAACTATCAGCGCTCACTTTACTACTACAAAATAGAGTCAGTAGTATCTTTAAATATAATCAGATCAGAGAGGCAGTTGCAGAAACCTCAGAATCAGTTTAGAAAACCCATCCTTAAAATGCTGTTATTTTAGAGCCACTTTTGATATCAAAGTCTGCATTAGTAATGCTTCTCTAGATAAATACAAAATATATATCTATATGTAATTATGATGATGAAGTATTGATTATGATTACAGAGACTACAGTCTGTAAGTTGGTGACACGGGAAGATCAGTATTCAAGTTTGAAGGTCTGAGAGGTGGAGAGGCAATGGTGTAAATTGTAGTCTGAGTCTGAAGTTCTGAGAACCAGGGGTGCTGAGGACAGAAGTTCCATGTGCCAGCTCAGGTAGTCAGGCAGAGATCCAATCTGCCTTCACCTTTTCATTCTATTCAGGCGCTCGATGGATTGGATGATGTCCACCCACATTGGGGAAGGACATCTGCTTTACTCTACCCACCAATTCAAATGCCAATTTTATTCAGAAACATCCTCACAGATACACCCAGAAATAATGTTTACCGAGATATATAGGTATCTCATGACCCAGTCAAGTTGACAAAAAATTAACCATCGCATGATAATTTTCTTTTTCTTTCTTTCTTGTTTTTCCCCCATGATTTCAAGACAACTTGAAATTTGATTTCTAATTAAACTCTTGTTAAATTATAAGTTCAAGATGACTAAAATATTTATAATGAAAAAAACGAAACAAACTGAAAATAAGAGACAATGTCATTTAGCTCATTTAAGATGAGTATGAAGTGTGCCAACACCCACATAACCCCAAAGACCCTACTTCTATCACTACAAAGCAAAAAGAAATTCTGGGAGACTGAAGCACTGGGTGGTCCCATAACTCCTTTATCCCTCACACATAATTTCCCACCTTTTCCCCAAAAGTTATATGTGGCAAATTTGAATTGATACTTGCAAATGATAATCTTCTCCATTGATTTTGCTCATAATTGTCTTTCCTTTTAATTTTCATCTAGATAGCAATAATAAAGCTTACGTGGTCAGAGTACTATCTCAACCAAGTTACCACAATTTCATAGCTGAGTTCTATTGTGTCTCAGTCTTTTTGTTGTTACTATTCGACTCTTCCATCTGGGACATGTACAATTTGGCTTTACCCATGCTGGAGCAGTGATGTATAAATGGAGTATAAGTGGCCTAGAAACCCTTGTCATGGGCCACTAGATGCTCTTCTACTATCCCCAAGTTGCTGCACAAATGTAGGTTTTCTCATGGGTGCTCCACAACTCCTCCCTTTCACCTCTTTCAATTAGCCCTACTTACTCCCATAGCCACTGAAGGATAAAACATTTCATTATAAGAAAATTCCTTTGAAACTCCTTTCCCTCCCCTCTGATTTCTATTGAATAAATGAATGGAAATTCAGTATTCAATGAATAATGGAGGATCCTTCCTTTGCTGCTGCCTAACATACCACACAGCTGATCAGTTAGCAAATGTGCTAACGGTTTCCCTTCCAGATGGATCAGGCCTTTCTTCCTGGAGATTTATTACATGGTCAATATATTAGATAAGAAAATGCATGTGCTGATGAAGGAGAATGTGTCCTTAGTCCTCTGGCTAAATCTTAACCATAAGCTATTGAAACCATGACTATAAACTTTATAAAGTTTTAACTTCCTTGTTTAAGGTGTATAAACTTCCCTGAACGTTATTCAGGGAAGAAAGGAGGGGGAGAGGATAAAATAAATCCAGCTTGCAGCAAATTCAGCATGAGGTCAGCCTGCTCTCTGATCTGCTTCCTCATAGCTGTTTGGTTCTAACTGCCTCATAATCACATAGATCCTGTTAAAAGTTCCCCTTTTAAAGGATATTGATAACAACGTGAACATTATAGAATGATACATTTTTCATTTGAGATATTCTTTCAGGTTCTGGAAACCAGTGAAACTACTGATGTCAGTTGGTCTGAAGGACCCCATGAGAAGCTGACTCACCAAAAATGCAGTTACTGTATCCTACTGATTTCATACCCCTCACACAACAATCAATGACCCCAATTTTCCATCCCTTTACCTCCTAGAATTCCCTTAGAAGTCCCAGCCCAGAACTCTTCAAGGAGTTAGATTTGAGGGTCTCCTCCTATGTCCTCACTCAGTGACCTAAGATCATGAAACTCTTTCTCTGTTGCAAACCCTGCCGTCTCCGTGTAATTGATCTGTTACCACTCAGTGGATGTATGCACCTGTTGGTTCTATATCACTCTTCTCATCCCTTAGTTTCATGAAAGTCATTTGAAGCAATAAACATAAGCATAATTGTACCAGTGGAAAAGTAAACAGGTAAAGAGAGAAGCTAAATGCTTGATATATTTTTGGTTGAGTTTATGATGGCTTATATTACAAGTTAAGCCCAAACTTGGTACCAGTGAAAATTTTCTGTTTTGCTTGCATATATCATATTTTGTTTTATTTTAGTTGGATAAGTAGCATTTTGTATGTTTTAGGTTGAAGATGTTTTAGGTTGAAGATGATTTAAATACTAATAATTGTTATTTGTTGAATTTTAAGAAATTATCTGGGTTAGGCACAGTGGCTTACACCTGCAATTCTAACACTTTGGGAGGTCGAAGTGGGAGGATCATTTGAAGCCAGGAATTCAAGACCAGCCTGGGCAACATAGTGAGATCCCATCTCTACCAAAAAATTTTTTCAATAATAAATATAAAATAAGAAATTATCTGAAATAATTTTCTTGCATTTTTAACTAAAAGATTCAATTTGAACATACTATACTCTATGCCCTCATGTTATTTTCAATTTTTATGACAAGATCAAAACAATATGCAGCCTATATTTATCCAATTTTCATGGCATAACATGGAAAAGGAGATTAAGCAGAGAGAATATTTTAAAATATAATAGCTACCAAGATTTTTTAAAAGACAATTACGTATTTATGAAAATGATAAATAGAATCTTCTAAATTATACAGTTTTTCTGTTATAAGATTTCTAAAGAAACTCCATGATAACATTTTCAAATGTTTCCATAAGAAGGAAAGTTTATGAAACGTGTTTAAATATTTATGGAATGTTAAAAATGAAGCATTAATTGGCAAACAACTTAATTAAAATGCTTTCTCAAGTAATTAGCAACAAATACTTCCCTATCTGTTTTGCATGCCATTTGTCTTGTTGTGTTTGTTAAGCCTGCCTGTCAGTCAAACCTTTGCTTCAGGTAATTTTTTAGCTCTGTGGGGAAAATCTTCAAAAATTACATCTGAATTTAAAATATTTTGATTATCATTTTTATCTAACAAATTCTCGTTTTTACTTCATCTTCTATACGTCCCAGTAAACCACCACCTTGGGAATTTAGGGCCTGAAGATGAAATTTTGCATCAAGGCATTGCTGAGTTTCCACAAACACTCTCCAGAGAACAAACTGAATCAATCTAGAATCAACAAACAGTGCAGTTAATTAATGAGAACACCATAAGGGAGCTTTTTAAAACAATGTTGACGGCTGCTGCCTCAGGACCAATAGCACCAGAAGTTATTGCTGGTTTGAAAGAAGTGACTCTTAGGGTTCCCCCGAGGCACCTTTTGCTTACATTAGCTGTTTACCACAACTTTTCCTTTTGTTTGCACCCTAGGGTAAGTATACTTATTTCCTAAATTACTTTTTAAGTGATGCTTATTTCTGCCAGTAGCCTGAGGTACAGAGCGAAGGTACCACAGACAGAGTAAACAAAAACAGAAACCAAGTCTGAAAGAGCACTGAGAAAGTCTGCAGAAAAAGATACCCATACTGAATGGTTGTTTTCCAAGCTGGTAGTCCTGAGACGGCACGTGAAGCATGGAGGCACAGTCAAATGTTATGGAGCCTACATGATAGGATAGCAAACTTCTGTTGGTACAAGCCTGGTCTAACTAAGAGGAGGGTAAGGCTTTTCAGGGAGATTCAACAGGGTGACCCTGTCAGATGTGGATTATAAAAAAGATGTAAATATTTATTTTAGGCAAGAAACCTCTTTAAAACTAAGACAACTAGAAATACAATAAAGTTTTGCTGCATCTTGGTATTAATATTTAAAGGCATTGAGCCATGAAACAGGTGCTCCAAAAATGGAAGCTCTGTGAAAACAAGCACTTGTCTTTCCTTTACTGACTCTCCCCCGCTCCAAAAACAGTGCCTGGCACATGTAGGCACTCAAGAAATACTGTCGAATGAATGATTAAATGACAGGACTGGAGTGAATGGAAACTGGTAAAATAAAATCTTAAATCTTCCAGTAGTTACACCAGTAACTGCGAGGCACCTGAAGAAATCCACAGTTTTTTGAAATCCACAGTTTTTCTAGGTATGTGTCATCAATATCTAATGCATGGGACAAGAAATAAGACTTATAAATTTCAGTTATTAAGTATTTATAGAAAAGCTACTTGATGTCATGCATTATGCTAGACTTGGAGATCAATAGGGATTGAAAGACAGATACAGTTCTTGCCCTGAGTTTGTAGTCTTATGGAGAAATCTTAATCTAATAATTACACCAATACATAATTTTTAAAATGTGAAAAGTGTCTTGAAAACAATACTGGGTTCTATAAAAGCATAGAAAAATGTACAGAGGACATGAATGACCATATAAGGCCGTTTTCTTTTGTGATGAAAATATTTGAAATACAGGAAGAACAATTTAAGAAAGATGTAAAGTTTAGGGGTTTACAAACTAAGATGTTTATCTTGAGAATTAAAATCTCATCCAAACCTCTGAAATACAGAGTTTGTCAAGATGTCAGTTTCTTCAAAGTATGCTGTGCAGTTCCAAACTTTAAAAACTTGTACACCCACATTAGACTATTTTAGTAAAACAAGTAGGCATTAAATTCAGTGTCTTAATTCTCTTTCTCATAATTAAGATTTATAAGTATCTTAGCAAGAGGAGAAGATTAATCATTTAATGAATAACAAAATATAGCTTCTAAATGTTTTGGTTGTAAAATATATGGTTTTGTATTGATAGCAAGAATATAATAGAAAAATGGATATTTATCAACCACTTTCTTTGGATCAAGAAATATGCTATATTCTTATATTTATTTTTAATATACAATTATAGTTTAACTGTTTTATTAAACTGCCAATTTGGGTTTACTTTCTAGTCAAGATTCCTGTTCTCAACTGCTCATTTTAGTTTTTTACCTGAGAATGAGTAAGATGAAATATTACAAATCATGCTGGTGAACATATTTTAAAATTTAGGATAACACTTGCATCTCCTTTTATTTTATTTATATTTATCACTGCGTGCCCAATGCAAAAACAGTGCTTCATTGTTGAAAGTGGTAAATGAATAAGCCAGATATTTGGAAATACTTTGATTTGTATTGTTTGAATATGTATATGCATCCTGGGAGATGGCGGAGAGGAAGATAGACTGTGAGTACCCTCATGCGTAATTCTTCCCAGCTTCTTTATTATAGGTTATATAGGTTATTTGCCACCTAATAAAATTAAATTTGATCTGATGAAAGGTGCCATAGTTTGTTAAGAGGTATATTTTCTTAGATTGATGGGGCCATGAGGGTTGAACAAAAGATGAAAACAAGAGCAGCTTGGAATTCAAGGCATGCTCCATGGTAGACACAGTCAAATGTTATGGAGCCTACATGATAGGATAGCAAACTTCTGTTGGTACAATATGTATGTGGGGGAGGGAGGAAAGTGAGTCTAGATAAGTTATCTACTTTATTCCACCTCTTATGCCTCTGTTTTGAAATACTCAAAGGTTTATTTCTTGGCAAATGTGATTCTTCTCTTCATTTTGATATTCACATATCCTTCTAATCTCTTTCACAAATTTGGGAATTTCCAATAATAAGGCAAGTTGCCTAAACTAATGTGACATTGAGGTCACATCTGAATCAAATAAAACAAAAGTGGTAAGAGCTGGAAATTCACAAACCTCCATAGAATTATTTATTTATTAAAGTGAGTGCTCTGGGAGATGAAAACTTACCTACTTTGTCCCCAAGAAGTCTGACGGTCACATTCAATGGTCACAAAACTGAAGCCCGTAGAGAAACAATAATTGTGTCACAGAGAAGGAGACTTTAAGGGAAGGAGGAAAGGTTGAGGCATTTGTAAAACAATTTTTAAGGTTATAATATTTAGGAAATGCATTAAATAAGATATTGGCTGAAACATTAAAATCCCGAGTAGCTGGGATTACAGGTACGTCCCACCACACTCAGCTAATTTTTGTATTTTTAGTAGAGACAGAGTTTCACCATGTTGGTCACGATGATCTTGATCTCCTGACCTCGTGATCCGCCTGCATCTGCCTCCCAAAGTGCTGGGATTACAGGCGTGAGCCACTGCACCTGGCCAAGATGGAAGTTAATCTTAAAATGGAAGTTCCCTAGGAAGCGCACAGAGTTTCACATAGGAAGTTAATATAGCAAGGAGTATTCTAATGTGACTGAAATTCCAAAAAAAACAAATTTCAATCTGGTTCTACATCAATCTGCAAGTGTATTCTTGATTATAAATGCCACATTCAACAGCCTAGGGTTCTGGAACAAGTCTGGATTATTCTACTATAGGCTGGATTATATCTGACCTAAACCCGTAAGATTACCTTTAGCTTCACAGCAGGATGTGAATGTTGTTGTGAATTTGCACCAAATTAGATTCTCAGATAGCCTCTTTCTTTGTGGGTGACTTGCTCTTTACCAGAATTCTATTGTTGAGATTTGGCCAGAATTTAGCCAGCCTCCATGGTGTCAAGACCATCTGGGCATTTGCCCCAACGTGTTGAACGTGTTACCAGATCCAGAGATATATGTGTACAGAATGGAAAGTTTTGGTTTCACAGAGCATTGGAAATACCTCCTAAGAAGAGAAGCATCGGTTTGGATTAAATGGTTTCCAGTTAAACAGATGGGGTACCAGCCTCTTGGGTTTAAAACTGGCACAATCTTTTAGGGCATTCAATAAAAGAATCAACAGTGTTTAAAGAGAAGGCAGAAACACTTGGGTCAAAAAACATGACATGTTTTTGCACGCCAATAAAAAAGTTGACAAATCTGCACATTAAATGTGCCAATAAATTTTATTCCTTGACAGTGTAAAATTACATAAATTAATAAAGATTATGACTCATTTTGATTTCAAAAATTTTTTCCTGGAGACAATCAAATTTAGCATCAAAATTCTCAATTTTGTAGGAAACATTTTGTTTTCTATTGTTTAGAAATAGAATTATCCATGACAAATGTTGGTCTTTCTCCTATCATTCAACCAAGTTCTCAAGCTACAAATCAGGTTTAATGAAGTCTGTGTTCGGTGTATTATAATAAGAATATACTGACTGACTACTTAACATGCTGTAGGTACTGTGCTAGTTCCAAAAAGTGAATAACTCTCAGGTTCTGCCTTCAAGGATTTATTATCCTTGAATGTAGACATTCATTCTGCACCTTTTATTTTTCCTGCTTCCACATTCATTATAAGGGTAAGACATTCCAGAAGTGAGTTCCAAACTGGAGGTATCACCACCATAAGAGTCTCAGAGACTATGGATCCTCACATCCCGCAGTCCCCTATTTGAACATCACTGATATGGTAGAAGGGTACCAGCCTACAATCCAATAGACATAACAAAGGATTTCAGGTGCTATTGAGAAATCTGCATCAACTGCAATGGAGGGAAGACAATGAATTCAATTTTATGTGTTTTTCTCAGCTTCTTTTGAAATATTGACATAGACTGTCCAGCATTCTGTGTGTTTGGAGTTCAGGAGAGAATTTTATATCACAGATATAGATCTTAGGATGATCGACATATGGGTGGATGCAATCATACATTCAGGTGAGTGTGGGTGTGTAAAGGGCATACTGAGGAAACACAGGTGGCAAAGGAGTCCAAAAAGTGAGTATGTGGTAAAAGTCAAAGGATGAAAGTATTTTCCCAAGAGAGTTAAATGGGCTTTAATGCTCAAATAATATAAAACCTGACAAGAATTAGTTGGGTATGACAATTTTGGTGTAATTGGTAACTTTTCCCTGAGTAGATTCCATAGCAATGTGAGGAAGAAGCCTAGATTTTAAGGGGAAAGATAGAAAAAATGTGTCTATGGGGAACTTGTGAATTTAAAAGATTATCTTTTGTGTAACCTCACTACAAAAATCCCATAATCATGAAGTGTAGAATACAAAAGTCTTCAAGTGTAAGTAAGGAATTGGGGAGGGGAGTTATTTTTTAATTTCCTTTCATTTGTTTCCTTTTATTTGATTAAAATTATCATTAGTAGGATTATAGGATTATTGGAGTTAGTTAAGAACAGGAGTTTGAAAGTAGAGAATAGAGAAATCCAGGAAAGAAGAAATCACACTTTACAGAAATCCTCTCCATGATTAAAAAAAAAGAAGAAGAAAGAAACTCATGAAACAGAGTAAAAACAAAGAAAAAGGACTTAATGTGAGCCAAAAGCTTAGAACAACCCCAGCTTCTTAAGGTAACTGCAAGATATATCACATTTTGGAACTAAAGTGTTTAATGACTCAGTACTGTAGAAACTGCCCAACCAATGAATTAAAATCTATCAAAAATACACAGACATCTTAACCTTAATGTATCAAATGCCTTGCATTGTAATACACAAAGCAAAAGCTGTTGTGAATATAATGAGACTTAAACAAAGCCACAGTGATATCTCCTTGAAAAACTCTTCTAGAATTTCATAAGACAAATAATCAACAAATAGATAAACACATGCATGATTTAAATAACTGGCTTGATTCTATATACATGAAATATTTCCAAAACTTAATTATTTACTAAAAGTGAATCACTTTATTAGAAAAATGAGAAAGGCTTATAAAGAAGAAATTCATAACAGAAGAAATACAAATGGATAAATAAGGAATACACCCAACTGTACAATTAAATAAATGCAAAATAAAATTAAATGCAAAATTAAATAATCTTCCTTATCAGATCAAAAAAGATTAAAAAACAATGATGCCCAATGATGGTGAGAATATAGGACACTGTGAAGTCATTTACATTATTGTTGTGGGTATAAACTGACAGGAGATAATTTAACAATAAAACTAAATTTTAAATATTCATACACACTGGTCAAGAGATTCTACTTTTAATACCTTCTTCAGAAAATGACAGTTTAAAGGTGTATATGCAAGGATGTTCTCTGCAGTGATGTTAAAGGATCCATAATTGGAAATCAATGGGAGAGTTTAAAAATAAATGCAGCTATGCAAATATTAGAAAGAATAAATCAATGCTTTATGTACTGACATGGAAAATGTTAATAATAGATTAGGTAAGGAAAGCCAGTTGAATGAAGAATGATAAATTCTGATCCTGTTCAAATAAATTAGAAATGTATATATGTATACGTGTAGCAGATAATAGGCTGAGTTTTTTTTTTTAATTGAAATCTACCTTTATTTGAAAGGTTACTTAAATATTTCTCTTAGGCAAATACGGTACTTTTAATAATTCAGGTAAGGCTTTGATTTACTGGTAAACAAAGCTGGCTGTACCTTATATCATGCTTGCACAAGAAGGAAAGGAAGTAATCAACTTCTGCTCCTGCAGATCTGAAATTATCTAAAGGTAATGAAATAGATTAGAGTTGTCTCCTGAAGGCCTATGGCAGGGAAAGCTCCTGAAATAAAATTACTTCAAGAAAATAATGAATACGGTCTCGTAACCAGGGCTGAGATCCTGAGATTTGTAGAGGAGGATTTTTCTAGTGGAGCTTTTAACCAATCATGAAATAGCTTCAGACCTCACTGCACGAGTGTTTGTGTTCTGGGAAACCACAAAATATAAACTAAAGAGAAATGCAGAGCATTTATCCCACAAGTATTTTTTGAGTGCTCACTGCAAAGAAGTTAGTATTCAAGGTGCCTATGTTATTATAACAGTGAATCAAGAATATAAACATCCTTGCCTTTAAGGCACTTGCAGTTTAGTGGAAAGAAACAATTAGTAAATAAATAAACATCTTTTATACTAGGTGATGTTAGGGGTTATGAAGTGAAACATTGTGAGGACTATCAGAGCAGAAATGAAGTATTCACTATGTTGGTCAGAATAGTCTTGATCTCCTGACCTGGTGATCCGCCTGCCAGCCTCACAAAAGTGCAAAGATTAAAGGTGTGACCGCTTACAGGAAGACTTGGTAAGGTGAATTTTAAGGAGATACCTGAAGGAAGTGAAAAACAAGTCATATGGATATCTGGAAAAGAGAATTCCAGATTGATGGCATGGCAGAGCCAAATTTGCTAAATGTGCTTCTTACATGATGAGGTTCAGAAAACAATACCCCAAAATATGGCGCTCTGATATGTTGAACTAAAGAAGCAGCTCCACGGTCTCTTTCTGACCTTTTCCTGTATCTCTGCCTCTCTGATTTTCTTATTTTCCCCAAATAAGAAAAACTATCTCTGGAATTTCCTTTTCTGACAAAGAAAACTTTCTTTTGAAAGTAATGCAATTGTCTTAAGACCCTCTCTTTAGGAATCTCATCAAATTACCAGAAAAGATTAAGCATGGCAAAGAGAAGAGACTAGGAGTTGTCACCATGCCTGGAAAGACTTTCACCTATTTTTCTGAGAGCAGCTCTAAGAGATTTCCTGGAAGGCTTTATCTGCCTAATGAGACAACTTTTGTTCACAGTGAACTTCTACCCCTCACCTTCTTGCCACCTTCCCCCGAGCTCAGAGGAACTTTGTCCCAAATCATTGCTCTTTGGGCTCATACATTTTTTCTGAAAATCATTTACTCCTTCAGCCCTTATGTCCTGTTGCCCTATGAGGACTGATATATAAGCATTTGGTCCTCATTAGGTTATTGGTTAATCATTCTCCTGTGATTCTCCCATGCTATAAGCACATTAAATAATACATTTTCTTTCATTTATCTGTCTATTGCCAGTTCATTTTCATATAAACGGAAATGTTCAGAGTAGCTGAAGATGAGAGCTAGTAAAGGATCAGGCTATGAAGGGTGCTGTAAGGCATTTTTAGAATTTGGGCTTTTAATCCAAAGAGAAGAGGTCACTGAAGGATCTTCAGTAAAGGAGAACATTAGGTTGAGTTTAGCATTGAGAAACTAGGTTTTCAAAGGACAATAGTTTTCTGCAAAGAGGCCTCTATCAGCCACATTCAAAAGTGTATAGACAATGTCCTTTGAGAGGGCATTTCACAGAAGCAGAAAAAATAGCTATAGCTGACTTTTAATGTAAATTATGAATTTTTATGTGTAGGGAATGGCTTTCAGTCTTCCATAAAGTTTTAATCTTTTGCAACAATCATATTCCTAAACAAAATAAAAACGATATGACAAGCAAACTATTTTTAAAAAGAAAAATATAACATTGAAAGGTAGCAGTCTATGATCAAAATCACAGAAAAAGAGGCAAGAAAATATGTAATGAGCATAAGGGAACGTGGTGTATTTTTAGGCATATTGATAGGAGATTTGAGAAATTTCCATTAAGATGTCCTTAATCTCTTCTGGAGCATATAAAAAAGGTTAATTTGCTTACAAAAACTTTCTAGATGTTGGAATTGGGGACTTGAAGAGATTGGCAAGCATTTGAAATAGCTGTAATGGGAAATGGTGCTGGGAAAACAGCTGAAATTGAGGACTGTAAAAATATAGTGTCAACATTGCTCACATTTACGTGATGTCTTCCAGCACTCCCCAGCATCTCAGTAACGACAGTAGAGAGGGCAGATGTTTGGATTAAACCAAGTTTCTAAATTGCAGTACAACATGGACCAGGTTCTGGGAAACCATGATGTACTAACAGGGATGAAATTTGTCACCCCACCTTAAGCAACTACACAAGTAGACAAAATGCATAAAACACAATTCTCAGATATTGTTGACAGCCCAACACAATGATCTCTGAGAGAAAGAAACAAATGAGGTGAGACCTATAGTTGCCCAAGCTAACTGCCTGTAGAAACCTTTCAAACTGCAGTGCAAGGAGAAACTCAGAGTCCAGAGGCCTGGCTGAGTAGAGGAAGGCGAAGGATAGAATTTGTGGTGGGAAAAAAATAACTCAGAGAAATGAACTGTTAGTGATGTCTCCAGAGATCTTCAGACAGTTTCTCTTGAATGTTTGACTAAGAAGTGCTCTGTACATTCATAGTGGGAGGAAAGTAGCAGAGGCTGAGGAAAGAACTATAAGAAAGAAAAGGAATAAGTACAACAATCCTTGGAATTGAAAATAAGATTATGAAGATTCTATGTTTCAGTCAGGCAGAGTGGAAAGATCTCCACATATAAGAGGAATCAAGAAGAATCTAGAAGGATATTGCCTTAGTAGTGAGGCTCTGAACATGCCCTATAAAAGCTTAAAAATGAGCCTGAAAAGAAACAAACTGATTCCAAGTAACCTTACTCTGTCTTAAAACAAAGCCCAACAATATTGAAAGAAATATAAATTATAAAATTCTCAATGTCTAATATCTGAAAAAGAAAACACCATTTATGCAAAGAAGCAGGGAAATAAAACTCAAAAACAAGAGAAAAAATAAGCAATAGAAATAGACACAGAAATGGCACAGTAAGAGAATCATCAAACACTATTTAACACTGTCAAGTAACATTAAACCCACTATCACAAATATATCCCACATGCTTTAAAAAACAGAAGAAATTATGAACATGATAAGAAGGATAATGGAATATATTAAAAACTTTGAGGGTGAAAAACACAATATGTAAAATTAAAAATTCACTGGATAAAATTAAGAGCATATTAGACACTGCAGAAGAAATAATTAGTGAACTAGAAGACATGGAAAGAGAAACTATCCAAAATAAGATTCAGAGAAAAACACCACTGAAAAATGAACAGAAAAAAAATGAACATGAGAGACCTGTGGAAATTGCCAAGTGAGTAGTATAGTGTAATTAAAAACCCAGAAGGAGAAGAGAAGGGAGAAAGACAAAAAGAGAAGAAATAATCATAGAAAAATTTCCAAATTTCATGGAAATAATAAATTCACAGATCAAAAAATTCAATAAAGTTCCAGCCAAATAAAGATGAAAAACTACACCAAAATATGTCAGAATAATCAGGGAAATAGCTAAAAAATCTTATAAGCACGCAGGGCAAAAAAGATATCTTTATAGATATCTTTATAGTATAAAGACCCAAATCCTGTTAACCTAACATTCTATACTTATCAAAACTGCCTTTCAAAAATGAAGGCAAGACTTCTGGCTTCCACTTTGAATGTAGAAAGCTGAAGAAAGTCTAATCAAGGAGAATAAGAAACAACAAAAAAAGACAACAATATACTAAACAAGAAAAAAGCCAATAGTTGTTTGAATAATGAGAAAGTTGAGGTCACAGGATAATGAACTAGCCTGAAGGATAAAGAAAGGTAGTTGCTTCTAACAACAATAACAACAACAAAAATAGGATGCAGACTTGCTTATCTAGGGCATACCCAGGGTCCATACAAGCTAACAGAATTAAGCTAAGGTTTATAACAAAATGTTAAATGCTGCAAGTGGGCTAGTGTGATGGTGATATTATAGAATTTATGGGAGTCACAGACACAGGAAAAGACAAGTTCACTGTTGGGCTCTTTTCTTCTCCATGGATCTCACCAGGTACTCAAAAGAAAGATTGGGAACAGGAAGGAAAACTGAAGGAAGCCTTCCTTGTTGAGGTGTAGAAGAGGGAAGCAGAAGCTGCTGCAGAAAAGGCTCAAAGACTGCCCCAATCTTTTCTGTCTTTTCTCAACACATAAAAAATTCTTCAGCCACTGAGGGAAGAGCACAGGTCACCATGAGTACACATGCAAAGACCCATGAAAACCACAAAAAGGGAGCAGAGAAAAAAATATCTCCACTTCTGGGGAAAAGGCAGGAAAATATCCTAAGCCCAAGTCACTAGGGAACTCGGCAACTGGAGGAGGAGCAGAATCCTGAGAGGCCCCAAACCTGAAACTCAGGTGCTCCTGCCTAAGGTACATATCTGCCTTGGATGGAGCCTAAACCAAGACACCAGAGATTGCTCCTTGCCCATCAACAATGGGCTAGCAAATTGGCCAGTTCAGCAGAAGGTCCAGTGAGTGGCACTGATGTTTAGTGGGTTTGATGGTTTTGAAGGACATTCTTTAGGGAAAGCAGTTTCAGTAGAGTGGTAGAGGGTGACAAAGAATATTCCAGTGGATGATAGGAGTCAATGGAAGGTGGGAGGTAAAATAATGAGCCCAGGCTGTTTTTTGTGGAAGCTTAGTGTGAAGCTAGATAAGGCTAGAGAAAACAAGATGTGAAATGCTATAAGAAAGTGGTTTACAGGCTTGTCCCAGTTAGAAATGCTCTTTTGAATCCCATAGTTCTGTCCATGAAAAATTACAGTGCCATTTTTGGGGGGTATGCAAATGCTGTGTCCCCTCTCCCAGTGGAATCCAAACCTCTAAATTCATAGGTATGCATTTAAGTGATGCATTGTGATTTTAAAAGATGTAAACCTTTGATATGGTTTGGCTCTATGCCCCCATCCAAATCTCATCTTGAATTGTAACCCCCATGTGTCAAAGGAGGGACCTGGTAGGAGGTGATTAGATCATAGGGCTGATTTCCCCCATGCTGTTCTCATGAGACTGAGGGGGTTCTCATGGGAGCTGATGGTTTTAAAAGTGTTTGGCAATTCCCCCTTTGCTCTCTCTCTCTCCTGCTGCCATGTAAGATGTGCCTTGCTTCCCCTTCTCCATCTGTCATGATTGTAAGATTTCTAAGGCCTCCCCAGACATGCAGAACTGTGAGTCAATGAAACCTCTCTTTTTTATAAATTTCCCAGTCACAGATGTTCTTTATAGCAATGTAAAAATGAACTAATACAACCTTGTGATGCAAACTAAAAGTAATGGCAAAAAAAATAGTACGTCTACATATTTGGCCACATTGCACATTTCTATCTTATTTCAAGAAAACTTCAATTCACATGTTAATCTTCAGGGTTAGTCTTATTAAAAAAAAACTGTGAGAAAGGCAAAATTTGTCACCAGTGCCTTCATTCTTTATGGTCCTTGTTTCTCACCTACTGAGCTGCTCAGGGGCCACCGCATGGCCTCTGTCTTTCCTGCAGCTTTGCATAAGTCTGACCCTTCTAGAAGAAAATCAATCATGGTTCTATCTCTCCATTCTCCCTCCTATCAACACTTACCTCAGTGGCTTGTTGGTCCTGAAAAGGTTGTATTAATAACACAGAATGGAAAACGAATTAACTCTATTCATATAAACATGTTAATGGCTAATACAAGTGAAGTGTTTTACCCATCCTCAAAGCACATGCAATTTATTAGAGGTTAACTGCTAACTGAATGGAATTAGTTTTTCATGGTAGAATGTTATACCTTGATGAAAACACAAACTAGGAAGGTAAAAAATTAGAAAAATGAAAATTTTCTCTTTCTTAGGTTTGAAAGCATTTGGGGATTATAAAAGTCTCTCAATAAAGTAAAATTTCTGGGTAAGGAAGGCAGAAGACAGAACAACTTCCCCAGGCAAGGTTAGATCTTTGATCTACTGCAACAGGAAGTGATTTTTGTAAGGCCGGTTGCCTGGCTGGGAGCTCGGATGTACCCCCACCCACCTCCTTTTTTTCCTTCCTTTTAAAAGCCCTGATCAAGCTCAGACATGCTCGGGCATGTTCCCTTCTCCCTTGCTTGCACAGCCTGGTCTTCCCTTAAAGAGCCCAGTATGCAAACAAGGTGCTGCAACCATAGCTTCTTAATAACCAATAGCAGCTGAGTCTTAACAACCAATAGCAGCCGAATCTTAACAACCAATAGCAGTCCAGTCTTAACAACCAATAGCAGGCAAGTAATTCCAACCAACAACAAGCCAAGTCCTAGGTCAAGGCTTGTAACTTACCCAATAGCAGTCTTGCTCTCCCACAACCAATCGAGCTGTTTCACTCCCTATAAAACCCCCTGTCTACAAGGAGTCCGCGCGACTTCTCCAGCCCCTCCTGTCCAGACCACAGAACCTCACCTGGGAGCCTGAATAAATTCCCTTGCATTGGATTATTTTGGTGCTGGCCTCAGTTTCTTTGTTTTATCCTCAGAAACAAACCTTACAACTTGTTTCTGGGGAATGTTTTACTGAAAATCCACAAAACACACCTGTGTTCACATTGTAGTGTCCTTTGGGGCTCCAAGTCTGTGAACTAGCTTAGTTCAAGAAACTGGCTAAGAGTATATGAATTCCAACTACAGTGTCTTAAACTAGGTTTCTTCCCACTAGACCTAGAATCACTGCCTGGATATGTTAAGAAGTACTTTGGGCTGCCCTTGTATTTAATTCCTACGGTCTTATGACAGATTACACGATGTTACATATCCTGAGAGGTCATACCCTCTGATCATACACACCTTATCCCTGTGGGTTACTCTGGTAATTGTACTCACCTTGTGTTATGCAATTTGTGTTCCCCCAAAATTCATAAGTTGAAACCCTAACCCCAACGGTATTAGGAAGTGGGGCCTTTGGGAAATAATCAGGTATAGATGAGCTCACTAGGGTGGAGCTCCTAGAATTAGTGTCCTCAAAGAAGAGAAAGGGGTCGGGTGAGGTGCCTCATGCCTGTAATCCCAGCACTTTCGGAGGCTGAGGCAGGTGGATCATGAGGTCAAGAGATCGAGACCATCCTGGTCAACATGGTGAAACCTCGTCTCTACTAAAAATACAAAAATTAGCTGGGCATGGTGGTGCACATCTGTAATCCCAGCTACTCGGGAGGCTGAGGCAGGAGAATGACTTGAACCTGGGAGGCAGAGGTTGCAGTGAGCCGAGATCGCACCACTACACTCCAGCCTGGTGCCTGGCCACAGAGTGAGACTCTGTCTCAAAAAATAATAATAATAAAACAAAAAGAAGAGAAAGAGAACTCTCTGCCATGTGAGGATACAGTTATCTGTGAACCAGGAGGCAAGCCCTCACCACGATCCAGCCATGCTGGCACCCCCATCTCAGGATTTCTAGTCTCCAGAACTTGAGCAACAAATGTTCATGGTTTAAGTATCCATCTATGGTATTCTGATTGACTAAACCCAAATTGACTAAGACACCTTGTCACTGAAACCTAAGGATTGCCATGGGCCTCTACCACTCCTGGATCCCTTTATTCCAGTTGAGATCAGGAAATTCAATTCCATGGCAGCATCCTTTGCCACCGTCTCCTCCTGGCAAAGAACAGCTGCAACAGAGTTTTATAAGAATGCTCCAGTCTCCTTACTATTGCCTCTGTAAAGCCTGGTGTAGGGAATGTCCTCCAGGCTCTTCCAGGGATGAGTGTGTTTCAGAGCGGCAGGGCAGGCTGTTCATAACAGATTCATGCCGTCATTCTTGTGTCCTTGGGCTTTTACACTCCTTCCTCTATACTATGCTGGAGACATTCAGGCATCTCAGGTATGAATAGGTAGTAAACTGGGCCCTGGATTCTATTAGTTGACTTAGTAGAACATCCATGTTTCTTCTAGGCATTTGAAAGAATACTAGGCCAGGCGTGGTGGCTCATGCCTGTAATCCCAGCACTTTGGGAGGCTGAGGTGGGCAGATCATGAGGTAAGGAGTTTGAGGCCAGCCTGACCAACATGGTGAAACCCCGTCTCTACTAAAAATACCAAAATTAGCTGGGCATGGTGGTGGACACCTGTAATCCCAGCTACTGAGGGGGCTGAGGCAGGAGAATCGCTTGAACCCAGGAAGCGGAGGCTGCAGTGAGCTGAGGTCGTGCCACTGCACTCTAGTCTAGGTGACAGAGTGAGACTCCATCTAAAAAAAAAAAAAAAAGAAAAAGAAAAAGAACACTAAATTCTAATTCCCAAAGAACGGCACCCAACTGATCAAATTTTATACTTCTCATCACTGCCCTAACACATTTAGAATTCAA
This sequence comes from Cheracebus regulus, assembly GCA_963574635.1. NCBI lineage: Eukaryota > Metazoa > Chordata > Mammalia > Primates > Pitheciidae > Cheracebus > Cheracebus regulus. The sequence goes on from CAUYQU010101199.1 coordinate 33,222, forward strand.
TCTCATACATGTTCCCTAGATTTCTGCCAACATACTGCTGAGATCCTGCAACACTTTTCACATATAGGCTTTTTTTTTTTTTTTTTTTTTGAGACAGAGTTTCACTCTTGTCGCACAAGCTGGAGTGCAGTGGCACAATCTGGGCTCATTCCAACCTCTGCCTCCTGGATTCAAGCAATTCTTGTGTCTCAGCCTCCCAAGTAGCTGGGATTATAGGCGCCTGCCACCACGCCTGGCTAATTTTTGTATTTTTAGTAGAGACGGGGTTTCACCATGTTGGCCAGGCTGGTCTTGAACTCCTGACCTCAGGTGATCCACCCGCCACCCAGAGTGCTGTGATTACAGGAGTGAGCCACCACACCTGGCTCTCGGTAATGTTTTGTATCTCTCTGTCTGGCTTATTGTCATGAGTTGAATTGTCTCTCCCGAAAATTTTGTAAGTTGAAGTCTGAACCCCCAGTACCTCAAAATGTGGCCTTATGTGGAGATATGGTCTTTCTAGATATGATCAAGTCAAAATGAGGTCATTAGGGCTTTCATCTAATATGACCTGGTGTCCTTATAAAAGGAGGCTATTTGTATACAAACATGCAGTTGGGGAGAATGCCAGGCAAAGATGAAGGCAGAGATTTAGGGGATGTTTCTACAAGCCAAGGAACACCAGACAAGGCCAGCAAACCACCAGAAGTTAGTACAAAAAGCAAGAGACAGATTCTCCCCTGAAGCCCTCAGAAGGAACCAACGCTGCCGATACCTGGGTCTTGGACTTCTGGCCTCCAGAGCCAAGGGACAATACATTTCCATTGTTTAAGCCGCTCAGCTTGTGGGACTTTGATACAGCATCGTTAGCAAACTAAGACATTTATGATGGGTCTAACTCTGATCTGGGACTAGAAAAGATGAAAGATGGTAGAGGGGATTGACCTCGCAAGGCTACTGCCCAAGATCCAGTCATTACAATAACTTTGTGCGGGGGAAGACTGGTGTCCTCAGACAGCAAAGAGGATCTGTCCTCTGTCAGGAAAAAGATTTTAAGGGTTGGGGTGGGTAGAAAAAAAGAAAAAAAGCTCTTTTTTTCTTTTTTTGAGACAGGGTCTTGCTCTGTTGCCCAGGTGCTGGAGTGCAGTGGCCTGATCTCCGCTCACTGCAGTCCCTGCCTCCCAGGCTCAAAAAGTCCTCCCACCTAGCCTCCCAAGGAGCTGGTACCACAGGTGTGTGCCACCACACCCACCTAATTTTTCTATCTTTTTGTAGCAACATGGTTTTGCCATGTTGCTTACGCTGGTCTCGAACTCCTGAGCTCAAGTGATCTGCCTGCCCCGACCTCACAAAGTGCTGGGATTACAGGCATAAGCCACTGCACCTGGCCTAAATATCTTAAAGTTCTCAGCCTCATTCATGTCTGTCAAAATGAGCCCATTCTATATCTCAGGGTGTGTTTCTTACCCACAAGTGCCTTTGCTTTTACAAAAGAGATCCTGGCGGGGTTGAATGACAGTTTTCTTACAGCTACATTATATTAAACTCAGCCCCTGCCCTTGATGTTCAGCAACAGTGACCCTGTAACTTCAAAGCTGCTATGGAGTTTTTCTAATCTTCTACTCAGTTTCTGAATCAAGCATCCAAGGCCTATAATTTCTCTTTTATTCTTCCTAAAGCCATTAGAAATAGTCACTAGCCTGCAAATCTTTATAATTACTATTGTCACCACAGTCACTAAATGCCATAGTGAATTGATTTCCCAGTGCCTGGCCTTCAATTCGCATGCCATCCACGGTACCATTCAGAATTTTTGTAATCACGATGGCACTATATTCTGTGGATTATCAGTGTTCTACTCTCCTCCAGCAAAGAGGCTAGCTATTGTTCATGAAATACATTAGCAACCTAACCCCAGATCCCATTTTGAGGGAATATTTCTTGGGACCTCCCTCCCTTCTTCCTTCCTTGTTCTTTTCTTTCTTTCTCTTTGTTTTCTTTTCTGTCTTTATTCAAGCCCAATGGGGGTTACACCTGCAAAGGGTTACACATAGTTACCATATGACCCATTAGTTCCATTCCTAGATATATAGTCAAAAGTAAAGAAAATATGTTGATACAAAAACTTGTATACAATGTTCTTAACAGCATTATTCATAATAGTCAAAAAGTAGAAACAATCCAATATGTGTTTGTCAGCACCATCCTAACACTTGCTGTTCATCTGCCCTTTATTTAAGGTGAAGAGGTTTTCCTTGGACATCCATTTATTCACCCTGTTACCGAAATGCCAGGGGTTCTGTCTAGGTCCTGCTTCTTCTTCTTTTTTTTTTTTTTAATTTTTTACTGAGACGGGGTTTCACCATGTTGGTCAGACTGGTCTCGAACTCCTGATCTCAGGTAATCCACCCACCTCGGCCTCCCAAAGTGCTGGGATTACAGGCGTGAGCCACCACACCCAGCTAGGTCCCACTTCTTGATCACTGAGACAGTGAGTATTGCCAGGGAAGAAGGCTTTAGTTGGGTGCTGCAGCTGAAGAGATGGAAGATCAGTTCTATGTCAGTCCCAAATCCATCTCCCTGACTGATTAAGAGTTTGTAGAACAGAAAAGAAATGTAACCATTTTTGGGAAAACAAGAATTAGAGAGGGCTAAGGGAGAGGAGTTGGCCAGCAGAAAGCAGGGTGGTCACTTAGGCAATCATGATGGGTGAGGGGTCTGGCTCCTTATTGCTCTCACTGTCCAGATGCAGTGATCTGGTAAGTTTCAGTTCCTTGATACTATCTGGGAGACCTGATAGGAAGGAACTCAATGTAACTTTCTCAAGTTTTAAGACTGGCAGGGTCAGTTTTCTTTCCGTTTCTTTCTCAAAGGAAACCACAAACATCAGTTCTATCAGACAATTGGGCCAGTTTCAACCCAAGGCATCTGAGTTCCTTCTTACCAAGGTAGGGTGACTTTAAATGTCTGCAAAGGTAGGATGTAGGTTGTCCTCGGATTATGTGTTTGTTTATAGGGGTGTGTGAAAAATTTCCCATATCATTCAGCCTTCATGATGTAAGATCTTTTTCTCCTTTCAAGGAACACTTTTACACTGTTGGTGGAAGTGTAAATTAGTTCAACCATTATGGAAGACAGTGTGGCGATTCCTCAAGGATCTAGAAATAGAAATTCCATTTGACCCAGCAATCCCGTTACTGGGTATATACCCAAAGGATGATAAATTGTTCTATTATAAAGTCACATGCACACGTATATTCCTTACAGTGCTGTTTATGATAGCAAAGACCTGGAATCAACCCAAATGCCCATCAGTGATAGACTGGACAAAGAAAATGTGGCACATATACACCATGGAATTCTATGCAGTCATAAAAAACGAGTTCGTGTCCTTTGTAGAGACATGGATGAATCTAGAAACCATCATTCTCAGCAAACTGACAGAAGAACAGAAAACCAAACACTGCATGTTTTCACTCATAGGCAGGTAATGAACAATGAGAACACTTGGGCACAGGGAAGGGAAAAACACTTATTGGGCTAGGTTGGCGGGGGTGGAGGGGAGGGACAGCAGGGGGTGGGAAGGATGGGGAGGGATAACACCGGGAGAAACACCTGATGTAGGCGACGGTGGGTGGTCAGGGGGATGGATACAGCAAACCACCATGGCATGTATGTACCTATGCAACAATCCTGCAGGATGCAGGATGTGCACATGTACCCCAGAGCCTGAAGGACAATAAAATAATAATAATAAAAGATCTTTTTTTCCTTTCTTCTTCATTCCAAGTCTCTATTTCCTTTTACTTTCCCCTGCATTCAAGCTGCCTGTCCTTCTGTCTCCTCCCTATTCTCAGCTGTATTATATCTAGTCTTTGTGAATTAAGGAACTGGTTTAAGAAACTGGTTTGTAAGCATGCATCTTAATCCTTTCAAGTCATGGTCAAGTTAGCAATTTTTGAACTTTTTTTCTGCAACATTGTGGCCTGGGGTATGGGGAAAGGAGCTTTTAGGGGATTATTAAGAGAGCACAGCACGAAGGTATACATAAAATATAAGCAAATGTATACTTCAAGACCTAACCATGCCACATCAGAACAGAAACACTTTTTCCAGTACTCTTGGGATCCAGATATGTTGGAGAAGATACAAATCATTCTGACTTAAAGAATCTTAAAATCAGTAAATATTTTTTGAGGATCACTGCTGTACCATGTACCATGCAAAATGCCACGAATACAACAGTTAAACACAAACCACACATGGTTCCTACATTTGTGGACCATATCTTTATGAACGTCATAGCACCAGCTAGAACTGTGAAATCATTGTGGCACCATCCATCTACTCTACTGCAGAGAAGAAAATCTTTGCATGTATTGGAGAACTGAGCCTCTAGTCATATTACAATATTGTCTCCAACTCCCTTTTAATTCAAGGCCTTCTTCATTACAATCCACATCCTAGAATAGAAACCTAGACTAGCTGATAGCCTACAAGAGTCGACAAGGCAGAAGAGATTCTCAGAGATAGAAAAGGAGGCTTGTCAGAGTTTCCAAGTTAACTACATTGTATATCTCAGATGCGAGAAAAAGGGTTTCTCTCATTAATTAAGAAATTCCTTTGGAGGTTAATGAGGACAGAATGCAGGATGTACAAGAGAATATTCTCAAACCAAACAGATTTTAACCTGGGAGAATAAAAAGATCCAAAGTGCTAGTCATCATGATAGTCTTTGGCTAGAGCAGAAAAAACACAGAATAAAATTTAAAAATATTCTTCCATTCTCATATTTGTGTAATCTTGAGGAAAAGGCCTTTATAAGCAAAAGACAAAATCTTTAATCCAGAGGATATAGAAGAAAAAAAAGATTTATGTTACAGCTACATAAAAATTAAAAACAGCAGCCCGGCGCAGTGGTTCATGCCTGTAATCCCAGCACTTTGAGAGGCTGAGGTGGGCAAATCACGAGGTCAGGAGTTCAAGACCAGCTTGGCCAACATGGTGAAACCCTGCCTCTTCTAAGAATACAAAAAATTAGCTGGGCAAAGTGGCAGGCGCCTGTAATCCCAGCTACTTGGGAGGCTGAGGAAGGAGAATCACTTGAACCTGGAGGTGGAGATTGCAGTGAGCTGAGATCGTGCCACTGCACTCTACACTCCAGCCTGGGCAGCAGAGCGAGTCTCCGTCTCAAAAACAACAACAACAAAAACAAACAAACAAAAACCCAGCATAGTAAAACATGCAACTAAAATGTTAAAAAGCAGAAAACATTCTGGGGAAAAATATTCGCAACACTTAAATTGGCACATATATTTCTTTTTTTTTTTTTTTAAGATGGAGTTTCGCTCTTGTTACCCAGGCTTGAGTACGGTGGATCAAGGCTCCCTGCAACCTCCACTTCCCAGGTTCAAGTGATTCCCCCTGCCTTAGCTTCCCAAGTAGCTGGGATTACAGGTGCCTGCTACCATGCCAGGCTAATTTTTTGTATTTTTAGTAGAGATGGGTTTCCACATGTTGAGCAGGCTGGTCTCAAACTCCTGACCTCAGGTCATCTGCCTGTCTCGGGCTCCCAAAGTGTTAGGATTACTGGCGTGAGCCACTGTGCCCCACCTGGCACATATATTTCTTTCTTTCTTTTTTTGTTATTTTTGAGATGGAGTTTCACTCTTGTTGCCCAGGCTGGAGTGTAATGGCACGATCTTAGTTCAATGCAACCTCTGCTTCCTGGGTTCAAGTGATTCTCTTGCCTCAGCCTCCCTAATAGCCGGGATTACAGGTGCCCACCACTATGACCAGCTAATTTTGTACTTTTTTTTTTTTTAAGTAGAGACCAGCCTGACCAACATGGTGAAACCCCATCTTAAAAAAAAAAAAGGAAAAGAAAAAAAAAAGCTGCCCATATTGAATTTCCTCTATTGAAAGTGTCCTGGAGTGTTTTTTGTTTTCTTTTGTCAAACTGGACTCTAACTAATAGACTCTTTGATTTAGCAGGTTTTGTTTGTTTGTTGAGACAGGGTATCTCTCTGTCACCCAGGCTGGCATGCTGTGGCACAATCATGGCTCAATGGAGCCTTGACCTCCCAGGCTCAAGTGATCCTCCCATTCCAGCCTCCTGAGTAGATGGGACTACAGGCGCACACCATCATGCCTGGCTAATTTTGTTTATTTTTTGTAGAGACAATGTTTCACTTTGTTTCCTAGGCTGGCCTCAAACTTCTAGCCTCAAGCAATCCTCCCATTTCAGCTCCCCAAAGTGTGGGGATTACAGGTGTGAGCCACCTCACCTGGCCCAACCATTTTATTTGTAATAATTTTTCCTACATTCTTAGCTATGTGAGCATCTGCATGCAAATACCTCAGCACAAGGATACTCGGTGAAGCATTATTTTTAAGGGCAAATGCATAGAATCAATCTAGGTATTTATTGACTGGTGATTCATACAATGAAATACTATACAATGAATTAAAGGAATGAGGTAGATTTATACATGTGGAAAGATAGGCAAGATATCGTTAAGTGAAGAAAGCAAGATGCCAAACAGTATGTACAGTTTGAGTTTAAAAAAATACACTCAGCCAGGGGCAGTGGCTCATGTCTGTAATCCCGGTACTTCAGGAGGCCAAGGTGAGCAGATCACTTGATGCCAGGAGTTCAAGACCAGCCTGGGTAACATGGCAATATCTGCCTCTACAAAATTAACAAAATTAGCCAGGCATAATGGTGCATGCTTGTGGTCCTAGCTACTTGGGAGGCTGAGAGAGAGGAGGATCATTTGAGTCTAGGAGGTTGAGGTTGCAGTAAGACATATACATGCCACTGTACTCCAGCTTGGGCAACAGAGTGAGACCTTATTAACATAAAAATTTAAAATACCCACATGCAAACATACATGCTTTAAAAAATAGTGGCTAAAGGAAAGACATTGGAGATAGCCTGGGATTACGTCTCAGTTTCACTACTTGAAAACTTGGACAATTTACTTGAGTTCTCTGTTTCTTTATCTGTCCCTGGTTCCTTATCTGTAAAATGGTAGATAATAATCCTCATAAGGTTTTTATGACTATTACATGAGTATAATTCAGGAGTTGGCAATCTACTGGCCACAGGCCAAATCTGGCTGTTGCTTTTTTTTTTTTTTAATTGAGACAAGAGTCTTGCTCTGTCACCAGGCAGGAGTTCAATGGCCCGATCTCGGCTCACTACAACTTCCCCCTTCCAGGTTCAAGTGATTCTCCTGCCTCAGCCTCCTGAGTAGCTGGTATTACAGATGTGTGCCACTACGCCTAGCTAATTTTTATATTTTTAGTAGAGACGGAGTTTCACTATGTTGGCCAGGATTGTCTCAATCTCCTAACCTTGTGATCCACCTGCCTCAGCCACCCAAAGTGCTAGAATTACAGGCATGAGCCACCTCGCCCGGCCCTGTTGCTTGTTTTTATAAATAAAGTTTTATTGGAACATGGTTTCATCCATTAGTTTACTTACTCCCTATAGCTGCTTTTATACTACCAACAAAGTGTTGAGTAGTTGTAACAGAGACCAAATGCTCCACAAAGCCTAAAATATTTACTATCTGACCTTTACATAAAAAGTTTGCTGTCCCCTGAATTATTGCATGTAAAGGGTTTAGGAGAGTATTTGACACATAGTAAATATTCATGTTTATGATGGTTATTGTATAAACATAAAAAAATTTGGCAAAAATTCCTAATTGGGAGTCTGGGACATCATTCTTTGACACCATTTGACTTTTCGTCATACCTTTTTATGTTTGTACATAAATTATTTCTTTAGTTAAAAAACTATTGGGCGTGGTGGCTTATGCCTGTAATCCTAGCACTTTGGGAGGCCCAGGCAGGCAGACTGACTGAGCTCAGGAGTTCAAGACCAGCCTGGCGAACATGGTAAAACCCCATCTCTACTAAAAAACAAAATAAATTAGCTGAGTGTGGCAGTGTGTGCCTGTTGTCCCAGTAATTTGGGAGGCTGAGGCAAGAGAATTGCCTGAACCCAGGAGGCGGAGTTTGCAGTGAGCCAAGATTGTGCCACTGCACTCCAGCCTGGATGACAGAGCAAACTCCATCTCTAAAGAAAAACAGAAACAAAAAACCAATTAGCTTAAAAACAATTTTAATTATCATTAATTATAGAATTCATATTTAATGTTCTTTTACATTAAAATAAGCAGGCTTGGGAGGGAGTCTCTGTGGTCTGGTACACTATAAACACTAAACTGGGCCAGGAGTGGTAGCTCACGCCTGTAATCCCAGTGCTTTGGGAGGCTGAGGCAGGTGGATCACATGAGTTCCAGACCAGCTTGGCCAACATGGTGAAACCTTGTCTCTACTAAAAATACAAAAAATTTGCTGGGTGTGGTGGCACATGCCTGTAGTCCCAGCTACTTGGGAGGCTGAGGCAGGAGAATCACTTGAACCTGGGAGGCAGAAGTTGCAGGGAGCCGAGATAACGCCATTGCACTCCAACCTGGGCAACAAGATCAAAACTCCGTCTCAAAAAAAGAAAAAAAAAAAACCCCGGAGAGAGATCCAAGATGGCTGATTAGCAACAGCTCAGGATTGTAGCTCTCAGGGAAAGCGTAGAGAGCGAGTGGACGCTGCACTTTCAGACGAATTTTTGTTGTCCACAGACTGGGAGATTCCTGGCAGAAGAGCCCCACTGGTTGCCAGCACGACTCTTTTGGCTGGCGCGGCTGTTTTGCTGGTGCCCGGGCGCAGCGCTTCTCAGTGCGGAGTATACGGGACTGGGTGCCCTTTTAGTCGGGCTCAGCTGGTCCCATCCCCACAAAGAGAACAGCAATTGGAAGCGCTGAGGACTGAGAGTTTCACAGAAAGCACAGCCGAACCCAGGAAGGCCCAGCTCTGTGGGGAAGGGGCGTCCACTGAAGGAAAACTAAGAAACAAAAACTTCAGGGAGAGAGATCCAAGATGGCCGCGTAGCAGCAGCTCAGGATTGTAGCTCCCAGTGAAAGCGCAGAGAGGGAGTGGAGGCCGCAATTGCAGACGCATTTTTGATGCCCACAGACTGGGAGATTCCCGGAGAAGGAGCCACACGGGTCGCCAGCGCAATTCTTTTGGCCGTCGTGGCGCTTCTCGGTGCGGAGTGTACAGGACTGGTTGCCCTTTTAGTCGGGCTCCCCTGGTCCCATCCCCACAAGGAAAACAGCAATTGGAAGCGCTGAGGATGGAGAAAGCACAGCTGAACCCGGGAAGGCCCAGCTCTGTGGGGAAGGGGCGCCCCCCGAAGGAAAACTAAGAAACAGAAAAAACTTCATCACCAACAAGCCGGACGTCCACTCAGAGACCCA
>CAUYQU010101200.1:0-10696 GCA_963574635.1 Cheracebus regulus
CCCCTGACTTGGGGTTCCCGTCCCCATCTCAGTCCCCCTGACTTGGGGTTCCCGTCCCCATCTCAGTCCCCCTGACTTGGGGTTCCCGTCCCCATCTCAGTCCCCCTGACTTCGGGTGCCTCTCTCCATCTCAGTCCCCCGGCTTGGTCCCTGTTCCCATCTCAGTCCCCTTGGCTTGGTACCCTGTCTCCTGCTCCATCCCCTGCTGCCACCTCTGTCCCTGCAGGCACAGTCACATCTCAGTGCCATCTCAGCCTCTCCCTCAGGACTTGCTCCATTTTCCTCTCCCCTCAGACCAGCTTCCTCTACAGCTGCACATGATACGAATGACTGCTCCAGCCTCTCTCAGCTTCAGTCCCCCACCACAGACTGATTCTGTCTCACCCCAATTTCAAATTCCCCAGGGAGCAGTCTGATCCACCTGCTTCAGCTCCTCTCACAGCCTGCCTGGTGCTGCCACACGTAGGAGTTGGCTGCCCATGTCCAGTGGACAGTCCTCATCTTGTCTGTGGCCAGGGTCTCAAGGCCTCATGCTATATACACTGTGTGTAGCATCTCACACAGGCTTCACCACAGTCTTACGAGGCATGCAATGACATCACCCTTAGACATGTGCAAACTGAGGCCTGGAGCCATCAGAGCCATTTGTCGAGGGCCTACCGCTAGGAGGTGGCAGAGCTGGAGCTAGCCCCCGAGGCCAGCACTGCGCTGTTCTCCTTTTGATGCGGGCTTACTCAAAGTTAATCAGTGAATCCCTCGGATGTCCACATGCTCCAGTGCTGAGTAAACCCAACTATCTTTTGCACCTATTTGGAAAAGTTACTATTTGGGCACCTAGACTAGGTCTAGATGATCAGTGTAGGTTTGATGGCAATAGGATTTTATTAAAACCTTGATGGAGAACCTGCGTAGTGTCTACTAACATCTTCGCATGCTTGGGGGCAGAAGAGGATTTAATATACGTTAAGTCTTTGTAGCAACACCAAAGGAAGATTTAAACATTGCTGGATGTTTTGTGCAATTTTTTAAAAGCATCCCCCACCTTTTAAGAGAATGTGAAGCTCTGGCATAAATCAAAGTTATGTGACAATTGACTTTCATTTTCATTACCTCTAGCATGAGTAACAGCTCTGAATGGGCATAAGAACTGTGAGCAACTTGGGGAGGGAGGTGACTGCGTCTGTGCTATTCTCCTTGCAGAACAAAGATCACACATACTTGCTTTCCGTAAAATTCGCCGTGATGAAATCAAAGAACCAAGAAATGCAGGGTGGAAATAGGCTTAATAGTAAGTGACCTTCTATTTCCACTTCCCTCCTCCTTGTTAAGATTCTCTGACCTCCTGCTACAGGGGCCTTAGAGGCATCCCCGTAAGCTTTGCACAGAAGCCGCTAATCCCCTGGCAGGTGGTTCACTCGTTTCCATCTGGCAGCTGCTCCCTCTCACACCCAAGGACTCACAGGGAGTGGCCGCTGGGCCTGCAGACCCTGGGGGAAAGGCAGGGAAAATATTTGTGGAACTGAGACCCAGAGGCCTCCCCCTTCTCTGTACTGACTCATGTAGGCTCTATCTCTGTTGGCTTTTAAATGAAGAGGGGTAGGAAGGGCAATGAAATTAAAGGCCTTGCCAGGTCTTGCTTGAGAGCTTCTCTCTCTCACTGCTGCTATTTTTTCTTCGTCAAATGTGTGATGTGGGTTTGTTCAAAGCATCCAGTGGGTTCTCCACTTAGATCATTTAATTCCAGGATACAAATGGCACTGCAGCTTTGGCCCGGAATCACACTTTGCGCTGGGCCAAGGCCACCTTTAACTGCCTGGCCAGGTAGCTAGAGATTTTCCGGGGGTACCCGTGGAGTTTTTCTCATTCCTGACTAGAGATAATCTCAGAGCAGGAACCAGCCCCAAGTGGGAAGGCCTCTGAAAGACCACAGGATTGGAACATGGACGTGTAGACTCACTTTTTCAAGGGCATGCAAGCAAATTATTTAGGAAATAGGGGATTCCATTAAAAAATTAATTTATGACATTAGTCCACTTATGTAAAATTGTTTGGGTGAATGTGGGCAGAGGGGTAGGGTGGGGAAGGGAAAGACATGGAGATCAAGTGAATAAAGGAATTGGGAACAAATACTGTTTTCATACTAACTTGACTGTCAGATAATATACTGTCAGATGAAAGAAGAGAATGTTGCAGTTATGCTTATGGTATGATTTGGCTTAGAAGAAAAGAAGTCAACACAAAAAATACCTGGTGTGTGCATGTACTTTTGGAAAAAGGTGTAGGGAAGGGCACACAGCAGTCTAACCCTGGGGACTTGGGGAGGGAGCAGAAGGGAAGGGATTATATCCTTTTCTTTATACATCTTTATTTACTTATTCAAACCAACACTGTTAATTTTTGTAATTAAATAAATTTAAAGAAAGGCTTTTTAAATATAAGAAAGCTTTTCTAGGGGGAAAAATCAGAACAAAAACTAAATTTACACTGGGATAGATTATTTTAAGTTTTGTGTTTTATAGATAGTCTATATAGGCTGGGTGTGGTGGCTCATGCCTGCAACCCTAACACTTTGGGAGGCCAAGGCGGAGGATAGTTTGAACTCAGGAGTTTGAGACCAGCCTGGGTAATGTAGCAAGACCCCGTCTCTGTCAAAAATAGAAAAAGTCAGCTGGGCATTGTGGTGTGCACCTGTGGTCCCAGAAACTCGGGAGACTGAGGCAGGAGGATTGCTTGAGCCTGGGAAGATGAGGCTGCGGTGAGCTGTGATTGCACCATCACATTCCAGCCTGGGTGACTCAAAAGTACAAAAGCCTCTGTGTGGAAAAGAAAATTGTCTGTTCTGTCCACAGCCATGTATTTGCCTTCCTAGAGGTAACCATTTTGGCCAGATTCTTGGGTATTCTTAAAGAAATGCTCCATGTTTTAAAAAACCTAGATGTGTGTGTGTGTGTGTGTGTGTGCGCGCGCGTGTGTGTATAAAATGTATATATTTGCATGTATATAAGTAGGGAAAGAAAGAAGGTCTCCCACCCAAAATAGTAGTAGAATATAAAGTGTTTGTATCCTTTTTAAAAGTTAAATATATACACTGGGAACTATTGGTATATAGAGAGCTGTTTGATTCTTTTTTATTGGCTGCATGATACTTCATTGTATAAGATGGCTTTATTCAGCCATCCTTCTATTGATGAGCATTTTGATGGTTTTCAGTATTTTACTCAAGAAACAATTCTACAGTAAAGACTCAAGACTGTATTCTTTGACATGTGTTAGGATATCCCTAAAATAAATATCTTGAATTGGAATTGCCTAATTTTTCTCCGAAAAGGGGCTACAAATACACACTTCCTTCAGAAACATGTGAAAGTGCTAGCTCTTCTTTATAGAACAAGGTCTGCCGTTGGAAGTGGGATACACTGTAGTGACAGCAGCAGGGACCTTAGAGAAGGAAGTAGAAAAGTCAGGGTTCTTGCAATTGCTTCTCTTATAGACACCTCTCCTTCCAGAAGTTATTTTTGCTCAAACTTTGGTTTTTATATTTCAGGGTAACAAGGGTGTGAGGAAGGAACTAAACTTTGAGTGAGTTGCTATTATGTGCCAGGCCTAGGGTTAGGTGAGTTGCAAATATCATTTAATTCTTGTAGCATTCCTGTAAGGTCCATATTTGGCATTTACTATCCACAGTTCACAGTTGAGAAAAATGAGGCTCAGGGAGGCTAAGTAAGTTCCCTAAGGTTATACAGTGGATAAATGTCAGAATCACCTTCCAGGCTTCATTAAAGTACTCATGCTTTTTACCATTCTTCTCCTCCTCTTCCTGTTAGAAAAATAGAACTCTGTAGCTCTTGCATCGTGAAGGATCTGGGGATGCATGAACCATGAACTAGGTGGAAGATGAGTTTCACCCATGGTTGACCTGTGATGTATGACTTTGCTTGTGCTTAAGAAGTCGCTTTTAATAAGCTTGCAGGGTGTGCAGAGAAAATTTACTTTTGAATTATGTGGATTGTCTTTAGCCATAAAAGGCTGTGTTCCAGAAACTCTTCTAAGTCTACTAATTTTAAAGGAGAAGAGCCAGCTCTGAAATAGTAATGATCTGAAAACTGGTTAGGTTTCAAGGTGGACCCACAAAGCCCACATAACTTAGAACATTCCGAAAGAGTATGGGTGGCCATGATCTCTTGGTGTTCTCAGTCCATAATGGAATGTGTAGGTGAGAACGTATGGATAGATACAGGCTAGAGCAGGGGTCCTCAATCCCAAGGCACTGACCAGTACCAGTTCATGGGCTGTTAGAAACTGGGCCGCAGGGCAGGAGGTGAGCAACTTCTTCTGTATTTACAGCTGTTCCCCATTGCTTGCGTAATGCCTGAGCTCCGCCTCCTGTCAGATCAGCGGCAGCATTAGATTCTCATAGGAGCATGAACTCTATTGTGAATTCTGCATGTGAGGGACGTAGGTTATACACTCCTAATGAAAATCTAATGCCTAATGATCTGAGGTGGAACAGCTTCATCCAGAAACCATCTCCCCACACCCACCATCCCTGGAAAAATCATCTTCCACAAAACTGGTTCCTGGTGCCAAAAAGGTTGGAGACTGCTGGGTTAGAGCCACAGCAAGGAGAACAGGATGGGTGAGAGCCCCCATCTGTGGTCTGGGACAGAGTTCAGGGGCACTGCAGCAGCACTGGAGACTGCGGCAAGACTGGGCTGTGGCCAAGGATCTAGGGCAGTAGGCAGCCTGCTTAGGCAGAATTGTTAAAAAGCATGAGAGAGAGCACTGGGAGAGGAATGAGGCCATTTATTATTTTTGAAAATCAAGTATGTGCAGGTTGGCGACTGCCCATACTTATTTCAAATGGCTTTATTAAACGAATCACCTCAGATACAAATGGACTTCAGTTAACAAGGAGCTTGGATGTAATTTGATATAATTTCTCAGCTCAAGAAATCAAGTGCTTTTTTTCCTCCTTTCCTAAAAGCCAGGGTAAATTTTCTCATAGCTGATGGAGATTCTTATGGTAGTTATTCATTTTATCAGAAGTGGTATAATATCCAGTCTAGGTGGAGAGAGGATGGTGCCCTTTGGAGCTAATTTTCTGAGTCTGCCACTAGATTACTGTGTGCTTCTATACTGAAAGCAGCCAGTGTCCTGATCTCTAATTACCCTTAGCCTTGGCTTCTCTTTGACATTTGGGGGTGGGTGGGTTAGTATTGGATGAACTAAAGCTTGTGTCTCACTTTTAAGTTATAGTTCTTTGAAGCTTGTCACAGGTAGGGAGTCATTTCCTGAGGTTGAAGAATAAGAGGAGGAGAAAGAAATCAAGCTTATATGTCTCGAGTTGATTAGAGATGGGTGAGAGTGTGTTCACCTTGACTTACCTTTCCCTAATAGTCAGCTTTTACATGCTGGTCCTTCACTCAGTAGGTGTGTTTCCATGTTATTGCTACTCCTTCAAAGTTTATAACCATCAACTATCTCTAACTACTTTGACCTACGGATATAATAACCATTGGTAGGTAGTATCATCTACCAATTATTATTAGATAATATCTAGTATTATTAATATTAGAACTTTCTACATGTTTGTGTATAGCTTCAGCTTGAATTTCATCTCATAGAATATGCTTTTTTTTTCTTTTACAAACATTACAGTGAGACACAAATGAAATAATTATAAATATTTCACAAAAAGATGCATGCTTTTATGGCATTTCTGCCTGCGTGCATATTTGATCTATGAGATCCCCTGATTCTTTAGCATGAAACTCATGGGATATGGTCAGTGAAATTTGTCCCTCTCAGAATCTGTCAAGCATTTTATTTTCTTGGGGAGGGTAGTCGTGCCATAACTTCAATTGAGATTTCTTAGTGATAGTTTAGGTTTTGGATTAACCAAAGGGCTTTGTGTTTTTGTTTGTTCGTAATTGAGATATAACTGGCACACAGAAAAATGCATAGTTGAGTGTCCAGTTTGATACATTTTGACATATACATACACCCATAAAAATCGTCACCACAGACCCAGTGATGAACATATCCATCATCCCCAGTCCTTGCTCACTTTCGTTCCTTCCTGGCTCACACCCTTACCTTAGGTAACCACTGATCTGCTGCCTATCACTCCAGGTTAACTTGCATTTTCTAGAGTTTTGAATATTGGACTCATCTAGTATGTACTCTGTTTTTGGTCTGGCTTCTTTTACTCAGCAGTTATTCCCAGATCATCAACGTTGGTGTATGTATTCATGGTTCATTCCTTTTCCTTCTTGAGTAGTGGTCTATTGTATAAAAACACCACAATTTGTTTATCTGTCGACCTTTTAATGGACACTTGTATTGCTTCAAATGAGGCAGTTTCTAGTTTTTGACTACTTCACGTGAAGCCACTACAAGTCTTTGTATGGATGTATACTTTCTTTTCTGTTGGGTAAATATCTAGGAATGGCGTAGCTGGGTAACATGGTAGGTGTATGTTTCAATGTTCAAGAAATGCACCCACAGTTCAGGAGAGTTCCAGTGCCCCTATGTCCTTACCAACACTTGATTATGCTGAGTGTTTTTCATTTTAGAAATTCCAGTAGGCGGGCAACAAACATATGAAAAAAATCTCAACATCACTGATCATTAGAGAAATGCAAATCAAAACCACAATGAGATACCATCTTACACCAGTCAGAATGGCAAGTATTAAAAAGTCAAGAAACAACAGATGCTGGCAAAGCTGTGGAGAAATAGGAACACTTTTACACTGTCGGTGGGAATGTAAATTAGTTCAACCATTGTGGAAAACAGTGTGACAATTCCTCAAAGACCTAGAACCAGAAATACCGTTTGATCCAGCAATTCCATTACTGGGTATACACCCAAAGGGATATAAATCATTCTGTTATAAAAAATACATGCATGTATATGTTCATTATAGCACTATTCACAATAGCAAAGACATGGAATCCACCCATATGCCCATCAGTGATAGACTGGATAAAGAAAATACGGTACATATGCACCATGGAATGCTATGCAGCCATAAAAAGGAACAAGATCATGTCCTTTGCAGGGACATGGATAGAGCTGGAAGCCATTATGCTCAGCAAACTAACACAGGAATGGAAAACCAAACACCACATGTTCTCACTCATAAGTGGGAGCTGAACAATGAGAATATGTGGACACAGGGAGGGAAACAGCACACACTGGGGCCTGTGTGAGGTGTTGGGGAGGAAGAGGAAGAGTGTCAAGAAGAATAGCTAATAGATGCTGGGCTTGTACCTAGATGATGGGTTGATCTGTGCAGCAAATCACCATGACACACGTTTACCTATGTAACAAACCTGCACATCGCACATACACCCTGGAACCTAAAATAAAATAAATTCTAACAGGCATGAAGTAGTATCTCATGTGCTTTTAATTTGCAGTTCCCCAGTATGCATCACGTTGAGTGTCTTTTCATGCTCTTATTTACCATCGGTTTACCTTCTTTGGTGTCTGTTAGAACTTTACCCATTTTTAAAAATTGTTTTATTTTCTGAAGTTTTGAAAGTTCTTTACCTATTTGGCATACAGATCTTTTATCAGATATATACTTTGCAAATATCTTCTCCCAATCTGTGACTTGTCTTTTCATTCAGCATTTTTGGAAGAGCCTAACTTTTTAACTTTGATGACAGGCTTATCATTTAAAAAGAAACTATAGTCATTCCTTGCTTAACAATAGGGATATGCTCTGAGAAACGCACCCTTGGGCACTTGTGTCATTGTGTGAACATCACAGAGTGCACTTTACACAAACCTAGATGGTCTAGCCTACTACACACCCAGGCTGTGTGGTCTAGTCTGTTGCTCCTAGGCTATGAACCTGTACAGCATGTGACTGTACTGAATACTGTAGACCATTGTAACACGATGTTAAGTATTTGTGTATCTAAACATAGAGATGGTGCAGTCAAAATACAGTATAAAGATAAAAAAAATGGTGGCCCGGCATGGTGGCTCATGCCTGTAATCCCAGCACTTTGGGAGGCTGAGGTGGGGAGATCACTTGAGGCCAGGAGTTCGAGACAGCCTGCCCAACATGGTGAAACCCCATTTCTACTAAACATACAAAAATTAGGTGGGTGTGTTGGTGCACGCCTGTAATCCCAGCTACTCAGGAGATTGAGGCACAAGAATTGCTTGAACCTGGGAGGTGGAGTTTGCAGTGAGTCGAGATCATGCCCCTGCACTCCAGCATGGGTGCCAGAGCAATACTCTGTTTCAAAAAAAAAGAAAAAAAAAAAGATGAAAAATGGGATATACGCCTGTGTAGGGCACTGTAAATGGAGCTTTTAAAAATGGAAGTTACTATGGGTGAATCAATAATATGAGTGAACATGAAGGCCCAGGACATTGCACCTGCTATAAACACTGGACATTTAGGCGACATCAAATTTATTACATCTTTTTTATTTCTTTAATAATAAATTAACATTAGCTTATCTTAACACTTTTATTTTTTTAACTTTTCTACTCTTACAATAACAGCTTAAAATACAAACGTTGTACGGCTGTACAAAAATATTTCCCCTTTTTTTTTTTTGAGACAGAGTCTTGCTGTGTCACCAGACTGGAGTGCAATGGCACACTCTCAGCTCACTGCAACCTCTGCCACCCGGGTTCAAGCAGTTCTCCTGCCTCAGCCTCCCAAGTAGCTGGGACGACAGGCACTCACCACCACCCCCAGCTAATTTTTGTATTTTTGGTAGAGACTGAGTTTCACCATGTTGGCCAGGGTAGTCTTGATCTCTTGACCCTCGTGATCTGCCCACCTTGGCCTCCCAAAGTGCTGGGATTACAGGTGTGAGCTTCCACTCTCGGCTGTATTTTCTTTCTTTATATCCTTATTGTATGAGCTTGTTTTCTATTTAAATTTTCTATTTTTTTAACTTTAAAGCTTTACCGTTAAAATGAAGACACACACATTAGCGTAGGCCTACACAGGGTCAGGATCGTCAGTATCACTGTTTTCCACCTCCACATCTTGTCCCACTGGAAGGTCTTCAGGGGCAGTAACAGTGATGGAGCTGTCATCTCCCTTCTGGAACACCTCCCGAAGGACCTGCCTAAGGCTGTTTTACAGTAGATTTTTTTTAATAAGTAGAAATACACTCTAAAAGAATGATAAAAAGTGTAGTCTAGTAAGCACATAATCCAGTAACATAGTCATTTGTTTTGTTTTTATATACTGTACATAATTGTATGTGCTAGAATTTTATATGACTGGCAGTGAAGTAGGTTGTTTACACCAGTATCACGGCAAACTTGAGAGTGATGCATTGGACCATTAGGTGTTAAGAATTTTTTAGCTCCTTTATAACCTTATGGGACCACCCTTAGGGTCCACCATGTCATTATATGAAGGCCAGGCGCAGTGGCTCATACCTATAATCCCAACACTTTGGGAGGCCGAGGTAGGTGGATCATTTGAGGTCAGGAGTTTGAGACCATCTGGGCCAACATAGTGAAACTCCGTCTCTATGAAAAATGCAAAAATTAGCTGGGCATGGTGGCATGCACCCATAATCCCAGCTTCTCAAGAGGCTGAGTCCAGAGTATCGCTTGAACTCGGGACGTGGAGGTTTCAATGAGCTGAGATCACTCCACTGCGCTCCAGCCTGGGTGACAGCAAGACTCTATCTCAAAAAAACCAAAAAAGAAGTCATTATACAGTGCCTGCCTATATTTTATTTACAGTATCAAGCACTAAAAAACCTATGGCAAAAACAAGCACAAAGCAAAAGCAAACATGCCTGTAGCCACACTACCCTCTTCCCGAGCCCCAGTACCCCTTCCTGCCAAGACGGTGTCACAGGAACCATATTCATTCTCCCACCTAGGGCAAAATCCCCAGCAAAATATATGAACTAATGATTTCCAAGACCATAAGCGTCAGGCAGCAAAAGACAGTGATCCTGAGCTATGAGAAATGAATGAGGCAAGCCCTGTTTTTGCCCCAGCCTACTGTCTTGAGAGTTTCCAAGCTGTGGTGCCAGGAGGGTAGGCTGAGATAGCCGACCCATAGGAGAGAACTGCAGAAAGTGAAATCTCCAGAGATGTGCCCACCACCCTTGGACGCAGCAGGGTTGACCAGCCCATGTAAGTAACCAAGACTGGAGGACAGAAAGGGGGATGCTGAGATCTTACTCCAGCTTCAATCTCCCCCCACCTCATACCCCCAAACCACTAAATGATTCTTTGGATCTCTGCCCTCCCCTTCTCAAAGGAGCCCATTTGCAACTATGATTCAGAGGAAGACATTTTGCACTACCCTTACTGGCTTCCCTTGAAGACTCTGAGCCATGTCATCCTCAACATTGAGAAAATATTTTAAGAGGTTGGCATTAGAATTGCCCCAAATGGAACTTGACTTTGTTGTGGCTTTCTCTTTAGTTTGAAAAAGATCCAGTAATCTGGTAAGATAGCAGAGCAGGGAGTGCTACTTCCTGGAGTGCCTCTGGTTTTGGAATTTTTTTGTTTGCCCTTGGATTGCATGCGGAGGAGGTGGTACTGCCCAGGGAAGTCTGGAAACTTCCTAGCTGGGCACTTGTGCACCCTGTGGAAGAAGAGGGTGTGGACTCCAGCTCCCGCAGCCTAACCCTGCACCACGCATGTCAGATTCAGAACCACACCCCTGAGGGCACTGGAGAGACTG
>CAUYQU010101202.1:0-48055 GCA_963574635.1 Cheracebus regulus
ACACACAGATATATAGGTAATCTCTCTCTCTCTCTCATGTGTGTATGTGTATGTATATGTATATTTGATAAAATTCACCAGCAAAGATATCTGGAGGCCAGGCACAGTGGCTCACACCTGTAATCCCAGCACTTTGGAAGGTAAAGGCAGGCAGATCACTTGAGCCCAGGAGTTCAAGACCAGCCTGGGCAGTATGGTAAAACTCTGTGTTTACAAAAAATACAAAACTAGCCAGGTATAGTCCCAGCTACTCAGGGGACTGAAGTGGGAGGATTACTTGAGCCCAGGAGGTCAAGGCTGCAGGAGACTTGACCACTGCACTCTAGCCTCGATGACAGAGTAAGACCACGAATTCAAAAAAAAAACAAAAAAAACTATCTAGGTCTGGGATTTCCTTTACAAGAAGATTTTTAATTATTAATTCAATTTAATTACTTGTTAGAGGTGTATTCACACTTTTTATTTTTTTCTTGAGTCCGTTTTGGTAATTTATGACTTTCTATGAATTTGTCCATTTCACTTAAGTTGCTAATTTGCTGGCCTAATATTTTTCATGATACTCTCTTATAATCTTCTTACAGTTTCTGAGAGGTCAGTGGTAACATCCACCTCTTTTTATTCTTAATTTTCACAAACTTTATTTTTGGTTAGCCTACCTAAGGTTTTGTTAACACCTCTACCTTTGATTGTGAAAAGAAAAACTGATTTTTCTCCACCATTTTTCTGTTTCCTATTCCCTTTTTTTTGTATTACTTTTGGTTTGTTTTTGTCTATTTCTAGATTTTAAGGTAGAAAGTTAGATTACTGATTTAAATCTTTCCTATTTTGAAACATACACATTAAAATATATAAATTTCCCTCTGAGCATCTATTTAGTTGCATCACATTTGGATATACTGTATTCTTATTTTATTCAGATCAAAATACTATCTGACCTCCTTTGTAATTTCTTATTTGACCCAAGGGCTATTTAGAAATGTGTTATTCTTAATTAGTGGATTATTTACAAATATTTTCAGATTCCCTAAATTTCTTTGTGTTGTTGAATTCTAATTTAACTTTGCTGTGGACAGAGAACATACTTTTGTATGATTTCAATCTTCTTAAATTTAGCAAGACTTGTCTTATGGTCTAGTATACAGTCTGTCCTAAGAAATGCTCTAAGTATGCTCAAAAAGAATATGTGTTCTGCTGCCATGCAGAATTCTGTTTTATAGTTGGTCAATTATGGTATCTTTCAACACATCAGTAGAAAGGAATGAACTATGTCATGGATGAACATCAAAAGCATTATGCTGAACAAAGAAGCCAGGAGTAAGAGATCACATATTATACAATTCCACTTACATAAAATGTCCAGAAAAGGCAGATTTATAAAGACTGAAAGTAGATTAGTGTGTGCCTGGAGCTGAAATGAGCAATAGGAGACAGTTGTAAATGGTCCTGTGGGGTCTTACTAGAGAATAAAAATGTTGTATGGTGCTGGCTGTATACTCAATAAAGTTCCTAAAAATCATGGAACTATATACTTACAATGGGTTAAGTTTATGATCTGTAAAATATAACTCAAGACAAATTTACATGGATATTTATAAATTCAATACAGATAAATGCCAATTTAAAAAATTCATTGGAAGTTTAAGAAGTAGCCATGGCATCAAACCCTTATTTCAAAAATCAATAATCATTGCCAGGTGTGGTGGCTCATGTCTGTAATCCCAACACTTTGGGAGACTGAGGCAGACAGATCATTTGAGGTCAGGAGTTCGAGACCTGCCTGGCCAACATGCTAAGATCCTGTCACTACTAAAAATACAAAAATTAGCCCAGTGTGATGGCACATGCCTGTAATCCCAGCCTTACATATTTTACAGGTCGTAAACCTCACCCACTTCACTACAGCCACTTGGGAGGCTAAGGCAGGAGAATCACTTGAACCTGGAAGATAGAGGCTACAGTGATCGGAGATCATGCCACCACAATCCAGCCTAGGTGACAGAGACAGACTCCATCTCGATTAAAAAAAAAAAAACAAAAAAAACTCAATGATCAAATATGTCCTTTCTTTCCCACTGTATTTTTATGAAAATATTAAATTGCATTTTTGGTAACCAAACAATCCTAGTGATGAGATCTTCATTACACTGTAATTCCAAACACTAAATTTAGAAGAAATAAAAGGATCAGAAAAATGGCCATTTGTAACTCTTAATGAAATAAGTGATTCAAATAAGTTGACCACTCAGGGCAACTATCATACATGGAGCTAAATCATGAGGGAAATACGATGATGCACATGGCTAGTCAAGCCTAGCATCACTAAAAGCAGGACCATCAGACATTATGCACCTCCTAATGCCATGAATAAGTATAAGGCATCAACTATTAAATAGTCTGGCCAAAATTTCAACCTGAATCTAACTGTGCTTTTAGATATAACTTTCCATTTACAGAAATCCAAGGGCTTGAGGAAGAAGTTCAATGAAAACAAAAGAATCATATAAACCCAGAGTACAAGAAATTGTACACGACAAGTGTCCACGTTTCTTCAACAACAAAATATTAATAAAGGAGGAAACTGTTCTAGATGAAGACAGACTGAAGAGACACAGTGAAATGCCATATATGAACCTTGTTTGGGTCAAATTTCAAATAACCCAACACTGTGAGCATGTTTGAGACTACTGAGGAAATCTGACTATGGAATTACTAACAATTTTATTCAGTTGATAATGGTACTGTAGCTATTCAAGAAAACTGCATTTTTTAGAGATATATACAGAAGGGTTTAGAGGTGAAATAACATGGTATCAGAGATTTGCTTTAAATTATAACAGCAGCAGCAAAAAAAGAAAAAAAACCAATGGCCAAGATGAAGCTGGGAAAATGTTGAACTTTGTTCAATATGGGCCTTATTTATACTCTTCCTCTAGCTTTGCATATGTCTGAAAAATATAATAAAAGTTTTGTTTTAAAGACAAAAACCAAATAAAGTTTAGTAGCAAGAGTGCAATTGCCGCTAAGCTTTTTTTGAAACTGAGAAGATAACTTCTCACAAAAATGAAATGTATATGGTTCCTGGGACCCCAGGCTAGAATGAGTTACCTTCTGGCAATCCTCTTGAAACTGGATTGAAATAATTCTTCCATGACATGATGCTGTTCCCGACAAAGAACTTCTGTCATCAATTCCAACAACATAGGACTTTGAGATAATTCCAATGCATCTAGAAACTGGAAGAAATACATCATCAAAATTTTGTTGGGTTTTACTTTTGCTTCAATAGTTTAACTATATAGTAAAAAATGTAAACATCTAAAAAGTTTCTTATATAGTAAAAATATATAACATATAAAAAAATACCAGAATTTCACAGACTTAACAAATACTAATATTTCTGTCATTTTTACAGATATTGTGGGTGGCTGGTATATATCAGTGTTCACTATATACTGGGCCTGCATTCTTTTTAGGTTTTCCAAACATTACTCTTCTCTCTCTCTCTCAGGTTCTGAGAGTCCCTGGTGATGTGCCTTCCACAGGCCCCCTCCTTCACCACACCAAAGACTCTTGCCCTTACTCTGATTCTGGTCATGTGCATCTTTTCCTCACTGTCCTTGCTGTAGAGGTAACAACCCAGGCAGCTCCCTCAACGTTCTCATCCTAACTCTCCCCTTCTCTGTCTCAGTGTCTGTTCTACTTTCTAGGAGATAGCCTTAATTTTACCTTCAGAATAGAACAGGTATGTTTTCATTTAAATTTTGCTTCTGCATATTTAATTTCCAAGGATCCTTATCCTATCTTATGGATATAATACCTTCTTTCATCTCTGAAACTATTCTGTGCAGTTTCCACTGCACTTGAGCCTGGGTGACAGAGAAACACTCTATCTCAAAACCAAACCAAAACAAAACAAAACAAAAAAAGGCCTGGCATGGTGGCTCATGCCTGTAATCCCAGGACTTTGGGAGGCCAAGGTGGGTGGATCACAAGGTCAGGAGATTGAAAGCAACCTGGCCAACATGATGAAACCCTATCTCTATTAAAATTACAAAAAAATTAGCTAGGTGTGGTGGCGCGTGCTTCTCATCCCAGCTACTCAGGAGGCTGGGGCACGAGAATCGCTTGAACCAGGGAATCAGAGGTTGTAGTGAGCCGAGAGAGCGCCACGGCACTCAAGCCTTGTGAAAGAGCGAGACTCTGTCTCAAACACACACACACACACACACACACACACACACACACACACACACACACACACACACACACACACCACAAATACATTTCATGTCTATATCCAGCCTGGGGTCCTAACCCCAAGATACGTCATAATGTATATACAAACATTCCAAAACCCGCAATGCTTCTGGTTCCAAGCATTTCAGCAAAGAGATGCTCAACCTACTGTATCAGGGATAATCATGAAATGCTTCTCAAATAATCATTATTAAATTTTAGAAACTGGAAATTATTGGTAATATTCTATTTCTTAGCTTCTTTTGGTATCATTGTTCATAACTCATATATATTATTTTATATATTCCATTTTATGCATAAAATGTTTCACTATTTAAAAATGGGAGAAAAAAAATTCCAATGGATTCACATATACTCCTGTCACTGCTCTGCAAGTGAATTAAATGAATTCTTAAAAGTTAGAGCACTTCTCTGATTCTGTATATTCCACAAACTTCTTTTCATCAAGATATGTAACAAGAAAAAAAAATCAGTGTTTTAATCTTACTTGATACTACTAGAAACTAACCTTTTTCATGCAGTCCACGTAATTATTGTACCGCGGAGTTCCTGGGGGAAATTCCCTGGACTGCATGGGGAAGTGAGCAACGATGAGCTGCTCCAGGACACGCCTAAGTTCCTCCAGACTACCTCCAGTGAGGCTGGTGAAGAACGGAAGAAGAGTGACAGCTTGGCCCTGTGGAGCAAGGCAGACATAAGAAACTGCACTAATTGTGGCTTACAGATCCTACAAAATAAATAAAATTACTGTTTTCTAAAGACGTTGCAAATAAAGCACTATTTGGACTCAATGAATGACTTCAGCATAATTTCTAAATTATATTAAAAACCAACCTGAACACAATTCTATACCTCATCTTTTTTTTTTTTTTTTTGAGATGGAGTCTCACTCTGTCACCCAAGCTGCAGTGCAGTGGCACGATCTAGGGTCACTGCAACATCTACCTCCTGGGTTCAAGTGATTCTCACTGCCTCAGCTTTCAGAGTAGCTGGGATTACAGGTGCCTGCCACCACGCCTGGCTAATTTTTTTGTATTTTTAGTAGATACGGGGTTTCACCATGTTGGGCAGGCTGGTCTCAAACTCCTGACCTCAGGCTATTCACCT
The DNA here is from genome assembly GCA_963574635.1 of Cheracebus regulus. NCBI lineage: Eukaryota > Metazoa > Chordata > Mammalia > Primates > Pitheciidae > Cheracebus > Cheracebus regulus. The sequence continues at coordinate 5,365 of CAUYQU010101202.1, forward strand.
ACCTCAGCCTCCCAAAGTGCCGGGATTACAGGCGAGAGTCACTGCACCCAGCCTATACACCTCAGCTTTGATTCTTAATCAGGCTAGTCAGTTGACTCAGGCTATAGACACATAAATAAATACAACATGGTGCTGATTCGGTATGTGCTTTCTCTTCTACAAATAATGACCCTAGTAAAAATGTACTCGACAAGCTTTGTGTAGATGGGGTGGTTAACAACTACACATTGCAGAACTACCTGAGAACTTCACAGTGAGCTTAACTAGGAGTTGATTCCTATCTCCCTTGCATGGCAGATAAATTCCAAGACTGTCTATGGAGAAATGGGAAACTTGATTAATCACACAGCTGAAAATTCCAAAGAATTATCCCCTTTATCCAGTAATAAGGTCTCTTGCATTAAGGCCACATTTCAATAGGATTTAAAATTTAATTGTTCTAGGACTTTAAATTTAGTAATCTTTAAATGACAATATTTATTAATTCTTGACCCTAAAAATCACCAAAAAGTTTTATATTATTTAATAAATAACTGAGTAATAAAGTCATTATAGCAATCCCCAAAAGCCAATTTAAACCGTATGTATGCAAACACAAAATGTTAATTCATCCAAATATGACAATCTTATACTTTAAAAGAAATGTTCTCGGGCCATGGCATCTCACATCTGTAATCGCAGCACCTTGGGAGGCTGAGTCAGGTGGATCACTTGAGGTCAGGAGTTTGAGACCAGCCTGGCCACTAGGGTGAAATACACTAAAAATGCAAAAACTGGCCAGGCCTGGCAGCACATGCCTGTGATCCCAGGTACTCAGGAGGCTGAGGCATGAGACTCACTTGAACCCAGGAGGTGCAGGTTGCACTGAGCCAAGATTGCTCCACTGCACTTCAGCCTGGGCAACAGAGTGAGACTCCTGTCTCCAAAACAAAAAAGAAAAGAAAAGAAAGAATGAATGAATGAAATGTTCTTACGTCTTGGAAAGACACACTGAACTGAAGCAGGTACAGGTCAGATAACATGGCCGGCCCGCTTGGCCTTCCTGGACAGCTGACGGGTGGGGTGACTGCACAGGTGAAATAACAGGCCTACACAGGCTGGTTATCGAGACTGGCTCATCAGTACAGTGGGATTACTGTGCTAGTCTATTTTTGAACATGCTTGAAATTTTCCATAATGAAAAACAAAAAACATCACAAATATGCAAAAATAAAAACAGGAAAGAGAATGTAATCCAAAAAAATAAATATTTCACTATTTACCTTTAAATGTAGATCCAGCTTTGTGTCAGCAAGTAGACTAAGATATGTTGTAAAGACTTCAGGGAATGAACCATGACTTGTATTAAAAGATACAGATGAATCAATCTAAAGGAGGGAAAAGAAAAGCAGGACACATGTGTATATTACATCTCTGTTTCTTTAACCCATTGCGCCAATGTTTAAATTCTAGAAATGAACTGTAAATTTAATTTTGGGCTTCAATAATATTTTCACAAGCTTACTGTAAAATATTTTAATACTTTTAAGACAATACATGCAAAGGTGCTTTAAAAAGATAAAGGAGAAGAAACAAGTCTAATAAATAATAATGGAAAAACTTTAAAAAGTAAGGTAAATATAAACAACTATCCTGTCAAAATATTTTCTTATTTGGCAAACCAATGAGCTTTTGGAGCAACCTCCATCAAATTTTAAAGACAAAGTTACAGAGTTCAAAGAACAAACATAACTGCTTTTTTAAGGAATCTCAAAATACCTGTAAAATTTTTGCCAGTAAGGTCAGCACTGCCATTTTACTTTCAAGAGGGGAATCCTTGGCCCACCATGAATCACACTTCTTCCAGTGCTGAAGAATTACAGTCGCAAGTTTCAGTCCTTGGTTTTTCTGGCTTGCTCGCTCCCTGAAGCTCTGATCTAACATGCCATTCAAAACGGCACTCACCTGAGGCAATTTGATGGTGAGAGTGAAGGAAAATTTTGAATTTTGAGAATGACAGATAGAAAACAAAATTTACTGTCATTTCAAAGCTATTCTTGGAAAATAAAGAAGCTATTTCTATAATAGGTGTTTACTTCAAAACTGCTCGAGTTTGATTTGAGGTGCACTTTAACCATAGTTTTTCCATAGAAAGCACAGGATGGCCTTAGCTATGTCATCAGGCTCATCCAGCTGCTCCTGGCTTTCCTAGTCTGGACAGTCTTGATAGAACTCCATTTGAAAAAGGAGTCAGCTCTCTTCTGTCACCACCAAGAGCACTGTACATGCACACATAAGCACACACAAGTATACACAAACAAGTGCATAAATATGCACATATGCACACTTCTGTCCCACTGCCACTGTACATGCATGCATAAGCACACACAGGTGTACACACACAAGCAAACATGCACACAAGTGCATACTTATGGTCCCACCACCACTGTACAGGCACACACTATAGACACACAAGCAAACATGCACACGCACAAACACACACTTCCTGTTCAACTACCATTATATACGCACACACACATTTCTGTCTCTCCACCTCTCCTGCGACAGAATGACAGGTTAATTTTGATCAGATTAACATTCACTATTCCTGTCATTCTGACTAAATAAACATTTTTCACAATGTTTCAAGCAGAAACAATGATTTTCCCTTTTTGCACATTTTGTACTCCCTGAAGTTAATCTTGTTTGCTTTCATTGTTTGCAGTGTGTCTGTCATTAACTCATCATCAAACTCTCCCAAGTTATGAAATTGCTGCAAGCCCTCTAAGCCTATCAGGTCTACCTGCCCCATCTCTGTGGTGACTCAGCTCCTGATCTGCAATGCTGGTGCTGGGCCATCCACGCCTCTGTGCGGGGCTGACGTCCTGCATCCAGCACCCTCCCCTCTCTTGGCTCACTGCCTGATCACTCTCCACCCAGCAGCATCCTGATGAGAGTGCACAGGGACCTCTTGGGGATCTGGCATGTCTAAAACAACTGCATTCTACCCTCACATAGTAGATAATCCAGCTGGATTCAGAACTCTAGGCTGGAGATTTCATGAATTGTGAAAGAAATTTGGTTCAAGTCTTGCAGTGTCCACACTGCTGCCAAGAAGGCCTATGTCATTCAATTTCTAGATTCTTCACACATAACTGCTTTTTCTCCTGTGGAAACCTGAAAATTTTTTCTTGTAGTAAAACCCTAGGGTTCTGAATTCTCAAGAAATGTGTTCCATGTGAAGCTGTTTCTATGTACCATGCTGGACACCCCATGGCCTTCTTCCCTGGAAACTCAAGGCCTGTGCTTCTGGGCTCCTCTGGAGCTGTGTCCTCAGCAAATGCCTCTCCTGGCCCTGCTCTCTTGAGCCTTGCTGCTTGACCTTGTGCATGAAACCTGTCTCCTCCTCATTTCTCTCATGTTTTCTGTTTTGTCCTTTCACTCTAAACCCATTTCATTTTTAATGTCTGATGCCTATGCTTAATTCCCAAGAAACCTTTTCTGTTCTGATGTTTACTCCTGATAGCAATTCTTATTTCACAGTTACAGCAGTCTCATCTTTCAGTTTTTTCCTCCGCCTAGCATTTCCATCTCACTGAACAGGGCTTGCCACAGTTGCCTGTGTCCTGCTGCGCCCTCTGGCATTCCTTTCCTCAGGTGCCTGGCCCACTGGTCTGTTGGCGCACAGGTAGGACCCGGCTAGAAGCGCTGTGCAGCGTGCAGGGCTCGCTGGTGGGGAGGATCACTGTCGCTGACCCAGGTGGCTATGATGCCTGCATCTTTATTTTCTCTTAGGGCTTGGTAGGATATTCTTGATGCTGAACTGAAAGTATTTGGAGGGAAAGGGCAGACAGCCTCGAAGTCTAGAATTTAGGTAGGCCTGCACTTCCTCCTTTTCCTGATGGGATCCGTATATTCAGCCATGCCAGAAACCTCCAGTCTAGAGGTCTCTATCCTTCCCAGAGAGTCACTGACCCCTCCCTTCTCCTCAAGTGGGGAGGATCAGACCCCCAACAGCAGGGACAGGAGGCTGCCCTGCAAAGGAGAACTGGCCTTTGCCCAATCCTCTCTTCTCAGCCTCTGCCCACCCCTGCTCCCATGCCTGCCCTGCTGGGGTTCAGCCAGTGTGGACCCCATCTTCCAAAGGTTGTATCACCCCACAGCTATCCCGGATTCTGTATGCAGTCTGTCACACCTGTCCTTTTGATTTACAGCTCCTGTCACTCTTGGAAATCCTTTTCTCCATGTCCTTTGAGATTATAGTGGTGCTTTTTCTAAATCCCATTCTGTTACTTTAGAGAAATTTGGGAAAAGAATAGAGGTAAAGGTGTATAATTTTTCTATCATTTCCATCAGACATTATAGTTTACAAAATCAGAATGTTAAATCTGAATGTCATCTACTATGATTTTATTTCTAACTTAAAAAAAATACAAATTCCTAGCAATCTATCACCAAAGATTCCCCTACAACAGACAAGCACTGTTTGCAAAAAAACCTCAACTTAGGAAATCATGTACTCTCCCTTAAATTGGACATACCAACAGTTAACAGTTTCTGCCCACAGAGCAGGTTAAATTTCAAAATCCCAGAAGTTTAACAAATGAAAGTCAACTGTATATTAAATATTGATCTCCAGAAAGCTGATGTGAGGGGTAAGGGAGACACAGCAGGAACATGCAAAAAATAACTCAGCATCAAGGCCACGAGAGAGCTGAGAACAGACTACCGAGGCGCAGAGACCTGCCTGCAGCTGGTATGAATGCAAAGCCACCTCTGGGCCCCAGGATGGGTTTGTAAGCTCCAAGGCCACATTTTGGCAAACATCAATATCCTGCATAGCTCTGCTTCATAATATTTAGGCTTAGAAATTTGCAAAGCATGAGGGAACAGAAAAAATGTTTCAGCATCTGATAATAACATTAACTGTTTCTTATTTTAGGAGACAGAGTCTCCCTGTATCACCCAGGCTGGAGTGCGGTGGCATGATCTCAACTCACTGCAACCTCTGCCTCCTAGGTTCAAGCAATTCTCCTGCCTCAGCTTTCCAAGTAGCTGAGATTACAGGCATGCACCAACATACCCAGCTAACTTTTTGTATTTTTAATAGAGACAAGGTTTCACCATGTTGGCCAGGCTGGTCTTGAATTCCTGACCTCAGGTGATCTGCCCACCTCATCCTCCCAAAGTGCTGAGATTACAGGGGTGAGCCAACACGCCTGGCCTAACATTCATTAACTATTGATAAAAGGTGTGTTTTGGGGGTTTTTTTTGTTCGTTAAAAGAAAGAGACTTTAACCTTCTAGAAAAAAAATCTTGTCATATTTTAATGAAATATTTCAGGAATATGGCAACCTTTTTACAAGCATTACATAAGAAAACATTGGCCGGGCACAGTGGCTCACATCTGTAATCCCAGCACTTCGGGAGGCTAAGGTGGGCAGATCAGGAGGTCAGGAGTTAAGACCAGCATGGCCAACAAAGAGAAACCCCGTCTCTACCAAAAACACAAAAAACTAACCGGGCATGGTGGCGGGTACCTACAATCCCAGCTACTTGGGAGGCTGAGGCAGGAGAATCACTTCAACCTAGGAGGCAGAGGTGGTTGCAGTCAGCAAAGATTGCATCACTGCACTCTAGTCTGGGCGACGGTGCAAGACTCTGTCTCAAAAAAAAAAAAGAGAAAGAAAGAAAAGAAATATTTACTTAAAGGAAAATTTTGTTACCATTTTGGGATTGTCCATTGATGACTGCATAAGCTCCAATACAGCAAGATCCATATTTTTCAACAATTCCATGTTGATCGTTTCTGAGAACAAGCTATAGAAATACTCCCCATGGGAGAACTGGATGATGCTGCTCTGTGAGCTGCCCAAGGATGGCGTGGACAGCAATGCTGGGTTCAGGAGAAGACTCACAAGGCGCTCACACTGGAAAGAAGAAAGGAGAGGTACTATAACGGGCACATCTTTGCATGGCATAGAAAGACCCTTGGGCAACTGATAACTTTGAAACTGGAAAATGACACAGTAAAGTCTAAAAACAGCCTGATATGTGAAGCCTGGATTCAAGTTGAAACTGTATATATTTCAACTAGCCTCCATTTTCTAGGTTTCATTTTGGGAAAGAAATCTTCCTTGACCTATATTTCTTGCGAATGCCCCAAAAATCTTATTGTTTTTTATTTTATTTTTTGAGACAGGGTCTCGCTCCGTTGCCCAAGCTGGAGAGCCATGACACCATCTCGGCTTACTGCAACATCTACCTCCTGAGTTCAAGCAATTCTCCTGCCTCAGCCTCCCAAGTAACTGGGATTACAGGTGCATACCACCACACCCAGCTAATATTTCTATTTTTAGTAGAGATGGCATTTCACCATTTTGTTCAGGTTGGTCTCAAACTCCTGACCTCAAGCAATCCACCTGCCTTGGCCTCCCAAATTGCTAGGATTACAGGCACCAGCCACCGTGCCTAGCCTTGTCGTTTTTTAAAAACAGGGTCTCACTCTGTTGCCCAGGCTGGAGTGCAGAGGCATGATCATGACTCACTACAGCCTTTACTTCCTGGGCTCAAGCCATCTTCCCGCCTTAGCTTCCCGAGTAGCTGGGACTACAAGCATACGCCACCACACTTGGCTAATTTTTTTTTTATTTTTTGTAGAGACAAGGTCTCACTATGTTGCCCAGGCTATTCTGAAACGCCTAGGCTCAAGCCATATGCCTACCCAGTGTTGTTGCTTTGAGGGTAAAGTCTAGTAAGGGTGAGTATTTTTAGACAATTAAAATATGTAATTGTGTACATTAACTGGACAAAGGGGTGAAAGGGGGTTTCTGCTAGAGAAGAAAGGAAGTTGGGATGGAGTGAACAGAGGGCTGACTGCAGATCTCAGCTACAGCAGTGACTATTTAAGGCCAGCCCAGCATGGTTCAAAGAGTCATGAGAATATTTTTTTTGGAGCCTCTGGGATTATCCTTCAGAGGCCCTCCCAATCATCCATGTGAAGGACCACCAAGGAGAGAAGAGGCCACATGTCAACACGGCTCAGTTTCAAAGTCACAAAACGTTCTCTAGCTAATTCCTTTTGGAAACAAAATGGGATAGACAAAATCTCAGTATTAAAAGAATGTTGTTCTATTCTGGTTTTTTTTTTAAAACTATTGGAAAAATAATATTTTAGAAAGAAAGTCGGCTCATGTAAATCATTCAATACTTGTCCAGCTAAGACCTTACTACCCAAACACGAGTATCTAGCAACACCTGCAAGTAAGATATGTATTTCTATTATTAGGAGTGTAGCATGCTGCGGTCTTTCCTACCAGTCCTCCAAAAGCAAAGGCTAACTCCAGAAGTCCGGTGGCCAGCTGTTTACAACTGGGGTCTAGAGAAGGCAGACACTGTCTCTCATCTCCAGGAGCAATGCTTTTATAAACCAGAGTAAGAAGTTCTGTGCCAAGAGAATGATGCAGATCTGTGGACTGAAACAAAGTCAACACTGAAATGCCTAGCAAAAAGATATTTCATAGAAAAAGAACAATTTCACTCCTCTCATTAAATAAAAATCCCACTGTAGATAGCACTGACAATTACCTTCCAATATTCAGAAAAATTTTAATTCAACTTTGTTTTTGTTGTTCTTGCTGTTTTGAGATAGGGTCTCATTCTATTGCCCAGGCTGGAGTGCAGTGGCACAATCGTGGCTCACTGCAGCCTCAAGCTTCCACCTCAGCTTCCTGAGTAGCTGGGACTAGAGGTCTGCGCCACCCACTCCTGGATTATGTGGGGTTTTCTGTTTTTTAACTTAATTTTTTGTAGAAATGAATTATTGCCATGTTGCCCAGGCTGGTCTCAAACTTCTGGCCTCAAGCGATCCTCCCATCTGAGCTTCCCAAAGTGCTGGGATTACAGGTATGAGCCGCTGTATCTGGCTCAACCTTGCTTTCTATTCTAGATTGTTCATTTGTGTTGTCTTGCCACAAATGAACAACAGCAGTTCTTAAGAGTTTTTCAGAAAGCTGCCCTGGAAATATCCAAATGTCCTTTATTTTGCTTTCATTTATATTTAAAATTTTTACATTTGCTTTCATATTTATACTGATACTAGATCAAGTATTTCTGTAACTCTCATTTCAGCATGCTCAATACATAAAGGATATTTAACTAAGAATATAAATAAATACACTAATTATCATACTAAAGCTCAAAGAAATGTAAAAACAAATAAGTTATAATTACCTGAGATGGTAATATATTATGCAGAAGCCCAGCTCTGTGAAGCTGCTTACAGGCAGACACAACAGCAGCCAGCCTGCTCCTGTGCACTTGTGCATCAGGGCCATACAAGTTGACGGCACAAAGCTCCTCAATCCTGGCCATTCGAGAAAAACAGTAAACTAGGTGAGCTCTGATCTCGTTAAATTATCAAGATACACTGAGAGAAATGTTTGCACTGTTATGAAAGCAAACAGAGGCAACACCTAACAGAATCCACACACCCTGAGCTAGTGTGGAGATCAAACATGGCGCTAACCATGTCTAAAGTTTACTGAAGCTTGGTGCAGGGAAGGCGCTGGTTAAATGTAATTTCTAAACAACTACTGAGGTCACTAGCAGCAAACATCCCACTGATACGAGCCTTCCCTGAGGAAGTAGGAGCAGCTGCAGTTACACAGGAACATGCTAGCACCTGAAATTCCAAGACAACACATCCCTGAATGTGACCCAAGTGCCCACCTCTGTGCTGTTATTTTCTCTCTCAGGTGGGTCTCTAGGATATCTTCATATGGGGACACCTTTAGTGCTTTCATCAGGTTCACACAAACATCAGGAAGATGATCCATAACCTGCACGTCTCCAATGTTGAATCCTACGCTCGTGGGCTCACACAGCGTCTGCACCAGAACTCTCATCAGGTGTGTGTTACACAAGTCCTTCTTCAGGAGCTGTAACAGATGGTTTGATAAACATACTTCATCAGCCAGCATTTCTATTTTCACCAGAGTGCAGGGCCCATAAGGTTGGGAATTTCTGCCTGACTAGGGAAAGAGTGGGCAGAGTTTCTCTGTAAAATAGGGGCACAGTAAACACTTGAAGTTTTTGAGCTAGGTGGTCTCTGCTGCAACTCCTTACACATCGGATAAGAAAGCAGCATGGACAACAGGTGGACAGAGACGCACGACTATGCTCCTATATAGCTTTATTTGCAGAGCAGGCAGAAGGTGGCATTGTGCCCATGGACAGTTTCCCAACCCGTGACTTAGGGGACTGCTGTATCCCAGGGCCTGGCATGCCACAGGCACATGGTAAAGATTCATGGATGAACTGACTGGAGTTTGCTTACACAGTAAAGCTCAGGGATACATGTATAAATATTTGCTAATGTGTGTTTCCTAAGGTAGATGTTTGATCATAGTTTAAAATACAGCATCCAATAAAACAATTAGAAAAAACTATTTTGTATTTTATTTACACAATGAAACTCTGAAGGACATGCAAAGTTTCATGATTTTCAAGAGCAGATTATTCATCATCATGACCTTAGTTAGTAACGATGCATTGTAATTTTGAAAATTGCTAAGAAAATAGATTTTAAATGTTCTCATCACAAAAAATGTTACATATGTGAAGTAACAGATTCATTAATTAGCTTAATTTAGCCATTCCACAAGGCAAACCATATAAAAACATCATGCTGTATACCATAAACACAGTTTTTGACAACTAAAATAAATTGACAAATTTATTTTGACAGATAACTCTTCTGACAAGGCAAAGTTTTAGAAAAGCCAAAACCTGGGCTTCTCTTCCTGGTTCTTCCCAGAATCAGGAAAAGCTGGATTGAGAGGATGAAAAATCGTAATAATTTTTTTTTTAAAGTCAAAACCCCTTCTAATAGGAAACTTTGAAGCATTTTTCCAGTATCAAATATTGAGCTCAAATTAACAGAGCAGCAGGAACGCCTACCTTCCATCCTTCGGGGGAGGTGTTCAGTAGAGTTGTGGTGAACTCCATAATCCGAACAACAACGGTGCATTTGCTGTAGTTGTATCTTTCTCCCTCTTGTGGGCTTGGTGTGGTACCTGCTGCCCCAGTGCCAAAGCACTTTTCTGCTGTTATAATGTCATGCATAGCAATGCTTTCTAAAAAGAAAGCCACTGCTTTCAAAAGTGAAGACTGTGCTTCAATACCTAGAAGCAATTATATTAAAACATTAATTTATGCTTCCTTTCAACTCCACTAAGATTAATATAAAATTGGTTCTCTAAGTATAGGTATGATATTCACTCAGTAAAAATTCACAACTTTTCAAAAGAAACAAACAGCTTAATAATAACTGAATAAAGTGGCAGTTATTTTTCCTCATTTCAAAATTAACACAACCTAAACAGAATTGAACTACAGACTCATCCCACAAGGACACATTTATGGAAGATCAGGTCTTGATTCTCAAACATTACATGTGAGAAGATAAATTATTATGATCATTTTAAAGGACATTTTGGCAATTCATACCAAGTTTTTAAAAATATGCACGCCAATTTCTATCAAATGTTTAAAAACTCATTATGCTTTATCTAGCACTGAAAATTTAACCTAATAAAATGACTGCAGAATTACAGAGATAGTTTCTAAGAATGTTCCTTTTAGCATTATTTTTAATAATGAAAAAATTAAAAATCCTAACTGTCCTTCAAAAGACAGGAACAAATTATGGAGCAGTCTTCAAGCAGGTGTGGACAGGCACCAGTCATCTTACTGTATCAGCTTTCAGATCAATTCTCCAATAGGCTTTTTCATAAAACTCGTTTGTCTGAAAACATCCTGGAGCTGGATCTCCTCTCCCATTTCAGCCTATTCATCAGGACTCTCCTGCTTAACCAAAGACAGATCCACCCTCACCTCTCTCCAGTCTGACTAGTTTATTACTCCAAGGTCCATGGCCCTTCAGAGCCCTGAGGGACAATTTAAAATAATTTTATACTGTTGAAAGAGTAAAGGCAATGATTGAGTAGGAAAGTCTTTTTATAAGTCTCACCATTTCTAATTCTTTGTTTCCAGTATAATTTAGGGAAAGTCAATCAAATTTTCAACTGACAGCATTAAAAATAATTTTGATAACATGTATTTTGATGTATTCCAAGAACTGAGAGAACTTATATTAAGAAATATCACACACCAAGGCCTGTGGAAGGGTGGGGACTAGGGGAGGGATAGCAGAGGGTGGGGGGATAGGGGAGGGATAGCATTAGGAGAAATACCTAATGTAGATGAAGAACTCGTTAGAGGTGCAGCAAACCACCATGCCACGTGTATACCTATGTAACAAACCTGCACGTTCTGCACATGTACCCCAGAAAGTATAATTTAAAAAAAAAACATATTCTCAAAAACCAAATATCCTTGAATCCAACAGAATACTGGATTGTAAGACACACTGCAAAGATCTGTTAAGTGTGGAAAAATGGGCATTTTAGAATAAATCAAATATGGCATTTATTTATGTGAAGAAGTTTTTTTTTTTTTGAGATGGAGTCTCACAATGTCACTCCAGCTGGAGTGCAGTGGTTTGATCTTGGCTCACTGCAACCTCCGCCTCCTAGATTCAAACAATTCTTATGTCTCACCCTCCTGAGTAGCTGGGAATACAGACACCTGCCACCATGCCTAATTTTTGTATTTTTAATAGAGATGAGGTTTTGTCATGTTGGCCAGGCTGGTTTCGAACTTCTGATCTCAGGTGATACACCCGCCTCGGCCTCCCAAAGTGCTGGGATTGCAGGCAAGAGCCACCATGTCTGACCATGAACAAGTGTTATTTAATATGAAAATCTATACAAACAAAAGTAGAATTTCAACCACATAATTTTATATTTTATATGTAATAACATCAAAACTGCTATATTTATGTTATTCTGGCAGTAAAAAATGTAATGTGCACTAATAACAAATGTAATAATAACACAGAAGAAAAATATTTTTGAGATAGGGTCTCACTCTGTCACCCAGGCTGGAGTGCAGGGGCACAATCACAGCTCAGTATAACCTCAACCTTCCAGGCTCAAGCGATCCTCTCACTTCAGACTCCCTAGTAGCTGGGACCACAAGTATGCATCACCATAACCAGCTAACTTTTGTAGTTTTTATAGAGACAGTGTCTCGCCATGTTGCCTAGGCTGGTCTCAAACTTCTGGGCTCAAGTGATCCTCCTGCCTCAGCTTCCTAAAGTGCTGGGATTATAGGTGTGAGCCACTGTGCCCGGCCAAGGAATCTTTAAATATGTATACCCTTTCATTAAAAAGACATAGATAGGGATATAGTAAAATTTTAAGCATAAAACTTAATACTTTAGGATAAAATCATTTGAAGGGTATGGAATGAAAATATGAATTCAGGTACTCTACATAATTTCCAATAAAGCAGCTATATTTTCAGGCCAATGATGTTGAATATAAAACTGCTACAGTATTTATTGTCCAAGGAATACATTTTTTCAAGTAAAATTAATAGTTTTGTATATTTAATATGTCAACATTTACAACAAACCAAAAAGTATAACTTTTTCACTTATACAAAGCTATGAGAAAAACTGTATTTGTCAACTATGAAGTGTGAAGGAAGGAAGCCTCACGGTGAGGTGACATGAAAGAGCAGGCAAGGCAGCCACACATCACCTGTCATCATGTCACTGGCATTCTGACCTGGCAGAGCTGCTGCCCAGGGGCAGCACCACAAACACAAGCATGAGGCAAGGGCAACCTACCCAGGACCTGAAGCGCTCCCACAGTTCTCTCCCCGATGAACGTGTTGTAGCATTCCAGTGCAGCCAGAAGCAGGTCCAGCCAGCAAAGTGTGGCCCTAAGACTGAATGGCCTGTGCAGGTGCAGGAGGGTGGGCTGAGCCAGGATGCCTGAGGGCTGGCAACAGCCGCCCCCCTCAAAGATGTTGATGAGAAAAGAGACACCTTCTTCCTTGAGAACATCTTTCAGCCATAAATTAGGGGATCTATTGCCTACAGGCAAGACAAAGAAACAAGATTAAAATATACACACATAAGCAACTCCCACATGCCTACATTTCTTTAGTCTAATCTTTGTACCTAAATTTTCAAAATGATATGGGACAATCTTGTTTGATTTTATTATGAATTCAACTTGTCCCACTGTAATTATTTCCAAGAAGGTTATTTCCACCACAGCCATTCTCTTGAGGTTCTTTAAACATTATAAAAATAATTGGACACAATTTGGAATAGCAGCATACTAATACTCTTTCCCCTGCCTTTTTATTTAAAAATTATTCCTTTAAGAAACAAAACAGCATGTGCAAATAAGAACAATAATATCCACCTCTTGGGCTGTTACAAAGATTAGATAAAGTAGTTAACATATGAACATGTGCTTAGAATAACATCTACCACACAGTAAGTGTAGCATTTGTTAAATAAGAGAATCAAATGAGCTGGTTTTTCCAGGAAATTTTCTTTAAAATAATAAACTTCTTCTAAATCAAAAAACAAATAAATAAAATTAAATTCTGTATGCTCTGAATTCACTAGCACTGAAAAGATCAAAGCATTCTGACTCTAATGAAGAATCCAAAACAGGTATCTCTGATATATTAAGAGAACATTCAGCTGGGGATGGTGGCTCAGTGGAGGCTGAGATGGGAAGATCACTTGAGGTCAGGAGTTCAAGATCAGCCTGACCAACAAAACCCCATCTCTACTAAAAATACAAAAATCAGCCAGGCATGGTGGTAAGCCCCTGTGGTCCCAGCTACTCAGAAGGCTGAGGCAGGAGAACTGCATAAACCAGGGGAGGCTGCAATGAGCCAAGAGCACACCACTGCACTCCATCCTGGGCTACAGACCAAGACTCCGTCTCAAAAAAAAAAAAAAAATGAGAGAGAACATTTTATATATTAAGAGGAGGAAATATTCTGTTACATCCACTAAGAGACAAATCTATAATGATGAGCAAAAATACAAATAGTAAGATATTTAAATTCTACATCAAGAGTGACAGAAGAGGCCAGGCGCAGTGGCTCAAGCCTGTAATCCCAGCACTTTGGGAAGCCGTGGCAGGTGGATCATGAGGTCAAGAGATTGAGACCATCCTGGCCAACATGATGAAACCCCGTCTCTACTAAAAATACAAAAAAATTAGCTGGGTGTGGTGGCACACGCCTGTAGTCCCACCTACTCAGGAGGCTGAGGCAGGAGAATTGCTTGAACCTGGGCGGCAGAGGTTGCCGTGAGTCAAGGTGGCGCCACTGCACTCCAGCCTGGCGCCTGGTAAGTGTGAGACTCTGTCTCAAAAAAAAAAAAAAAAAGAGTGACAGAAGAAAAATGATAGAAAGGCAGATGGAGAGACAGCAGACAAGGGAACAACACAAGAAGAGAGAGAAGCTGAAGATGTAGACAAGCATGCATGGGGTCGGGGAGCCTGCCCAGCCTTGCTTCTTCTTCCTTCATCTCCACCGAAGACCTGCTGTCTGTTTCTGGGCCTGGGCCACACTGAGTCTCAGTATTCAGAAGCCGTCAGGAGCTGCCTCTCTTTGACACATGTCAGAGGGACAACCCTGCATCTGTTGTCAAGTACTACTGATCTGGGTATTCACATACCCAACACTGCCACTATACAGTGACCTAGAAACACGTGACACAGTCACTTAAATACCACTGGAGGAACATGGATGCCATGGCTCGTACCTGTAATCCCAGCACTTTGGAAAGCCAAGGCATGAGGACTGCTTGAAGCCAAGATTCAAGACTAGCCTGCGCAACATATTAATAGCAAGACTCTTATCTCTACAAAAAAATTTAAAAATTAGCCAGGACTGGTGGCATATGCCTGTGTTTCAGCTACTCAGGAGGCTGACTACTCAGGAGGCTGAGGCAGGAGGATCACTTGAGCTTAGTTTATGGCTGCAGTGAACTATAATCATGTTACTGCAACCTAACCTGGGCAACAAGTGAGACCTTGTCTCTTCAAAACAAACAGGTACTGAACACCTGCAGTCCCAGCTATTAAGGAGGTTGAGGCAAGAGGACCGCATGAGCCAAGGAGTTTGTATCCAGCCTGGACAACATAGTGAGATTTTGTCTCTAAAACTGAAAAGGAAAAAAGGAAAACAAAAATATCCACTAGGGGGTTAAGATAACAAAGAGAAAAGGTGGCTACACTCTGGAAGGCCACAGAAGAGATAAATCAAGGAAGGTTCCTTAATGTTATATAAATTACATGTTGGGAGAAGAGCAAGGCTCACCTACTACCTAGCAGCCTTTGTCCAATAAAACAATTCTGAGAGATGGATCTCTATTTAGTTCAGAATATATGCGGTCCGTATCACAGGCAACTGAGAAGAGAACAGCACTAGAAATGCCTGAGATTAGTAAAGCTGATGTCACAAGAAATCCTGCGTGCTATCAGTCACAGACTCAGTGTGAGACAGTGGTCTGCTGATAAGTAGCTCTACCAACATAATATCAGGGTCTCAGTTTCTACTAAATATAAGGGAAAAAAATGCCACCCACTGTCCTCCACCCCTTCCATAGCTACTGGTCCATTCTTGAATGACTAATTTCACAGAGTTACTGTGAGAATGACTTAACATATAAAAAAAAAAATGTGGGCCAGGCACAATAGCTCTTGCTTGTAATTCCACACTTTGGGAGGCCAAGGCAAGTGATCACGAGGTCAGCAGTTCAAGACCAGCCTGGCCCAGATGGTGAAACCCCGTCTCCACTAAAAAATACAAAAATTAGCCAGGCATGGTGGCAGGGCCTGTAATCCCAGCTACTCGGGAGGCTGACGCAGAGAACTGCTTAAACCCTGGAGGCAGAGGTTGTAGTGAGCCAAGACTGCGCCACTGCACTCCAGCTTGGGTGACAGAGCGGGACTCCATCTCAAAAAAAAAAAAAAAAATTGTTAGCTAAAACACATTAAGCAAATTTAAAATGCTCGGCCAGGCATTGAGGCTCACACCTGTCATCCCAGCATTTTGGGAGGCCGAGGTGGGCAGATCACGAGGTTTTAACTTCGAGACCAGCCTGGCCAACATGGTAAAACCCCATCTCTACTAAAAATACAAAAATTAGCTGGGTATGGTAGCATGCTCCTGTAATTCCAGCTACTCCAGAGGCTGAGGTAGGAGAATTGCTTGAACCCGGGAGGCAGAGGTTGCAGTGAGCCAAGATCATGCCATTGCACTCCAGCCTGGGTGACAGTGTAAGACTCCATCTCAGTAAAAAAAAAAAAAATAGTAATAAAAATTTTAAAATGCTAATGTTTTTGAAACAATTATCTAAATTAAATATTTCTATTATATATGTAAAATAATACAGTACAGTAAATTTATACTATATTATTCATATAGCATATATCAAATAATTGAATTCAATTATGGTATGTATTTATATGTATTCTATAGTATATAATATTATCATATGCCCTATAACAAAATGTAGAGTCCTTCTAACTTTTAGAAGCCCGGAAATACATAAAGTAACTTTTTCCCTCTCGTTCCATGAAGAAAAAGCCCAGATAGAACTCCACCCCAACTTTTGCCAAGGATCCAGTGTGCCCATCTAGCCTGATGCGCTCTCCAAGTACAGCATGAGGCTGTGGACTGCCACACAGCACACAATGGGGGAAGTCAGGGCCTGTTCTTTCCCGAGCACAACTTCCCCACCCACAAGCTATCATACCTGGGTTTGGACTTAATGGACTAAATTGAACAATACAGTCATTTCTAAGAAACTCATAATTATTTCAGTCCATAAGCAGTTTAATGGTTTAGTAATTACCAAAAAGCACAGGTTCACTGCTTTCCTTTAACATCATAATGATTAGAGATCATTCAGACTTAAGATGCTGGCAATTTCTTATTAACGACATGGTGAAATAGAACTGTATTACCTCAACAATTGTTAATATTCTGAATCTTAACTGACTATCATGTTAACTGCAATGATCACTCAATTACTCAATTCTTATTTACTTCTTTTAAATGGGATAATAAAGCCAACTGTAGTGAAATAAAAAATATACAGATCACCATACCTGGCAATAAAGGAACAAATTTATAAAAGAGTTCAATGGATTTGTGTCGACATTCTGTCTGGGGCCTCCCACAGTGAGCTAAGAGCCACTTGACCAGATCCAGTAAACACAACGATGCTAAAGGTGGAAATCCTCTGCACAGAGACAACACACTATTATTAGTCCCTCTCCAACATGCAACACTCAGTCACCAAGGCTCCAGAAGTCATAAACTCATCGTTATCACACACACACATGTGGAAACCTCACTAAAAGGCATTCAACATTATTATTAGAGTACAGTCAAAATCACACAGGTTAAATGGGTCCCAAATGCTGCTCATGTTGATTTTTTCATGTGGGCAAAAACTTAAAAGCTCTTCTTGGCCAGGCGTGGTGGCTCACACCTGTCCAGCACTTTAGGAGGCCGAGGCGGGTGGATCACAAGGTCAGGAGTTCAAGTCCAATAAGGTGAAATCCCATCTCTACTAAAAATACAAAAATTAGCCGGGCATGATGGCATTATGCCTGTAGTCCCAGCTACTCTGCAGGCTGAGAGGAAAATTGCTTGAACCTAAGAGGCTGAGATCGTGCCACTGCACTCCAGCTTGGGTAACAAAGTGAGACTCCAACTCAAAAAAAAAGAAAAAGAAAAAGAAAAAGAAAAAAAAAAGCACTTCTTAAAAGAATAGCACTAAGTATTTTCATGTTTCCTTTGCAATGTACCTTGCAAAGCAGTGCTTCTCAAAGTATGGTCCCTGGACAGATGTTTCACCATTACCTCTGCACTTGTTATAAATATAAGTTATCTGGCTCTACCCTAGACGTACACAGAAATTCAGAGTGGGGACGGCCCAGCAATCTATGATTTAACTAGATCTCCAGGCAATTCTAATGCATGCTAAGGTTAGAACCAATGAACTAAAGTGATGTTGTAAGTTAACGGAATCTGGAAGAATCAACATTAAAACAACAGAGAAAATACTAATATCCAGTCTATATGGGACTGTGCTTCTCCAGAGTGGCGGCCACTAGCACGGACAACAGACATCCCCAGACACCCTGCAGAGATCTGGAGGGGCTGATGGACAGCACTCACCCTGTTGGAGAAGGCAACACCACTGGGATGAAATAAGGACA
Source organism: Cheracebus regulus (assembly GCA_963574635.1). NCBI lineage: Eukaryota > Metazoa > Chordata > Mammalia > Primates > Pitheciidae > Cheracebus > Cheracebus regulus. Next base: position 23,523 of record CAUYQU010101202.1, read on the forward strand.
AAAACTGGCCACTGGCCAACACCCGAGCCTTGGCTCTAGGCAGTTTTATTTCCTAATTTTATAATTCCATGTCTGTCAAAATGTTACTATTTAAATATTCAGTTCATATACTTCAAAATTTACTCAATAATGGTTCATGCATATTCTAGTCAAATCATCCACATAAAATCACATTCAAAATCAGTGCACATTAAATGAAACAACTCAGTTACACAACTAATTTTCAGTTTGTATCTACTATCTCAATCCAGATCAAATATCTTATACCTTATCCCATAAACCAAGTATTTTCAAACATAAAGCTTTTTAACTTTTTTGGAAAATGCACTCTTCATACTTCCACACACTCCTTGTTTAGAATAATTACTTATATACCACATATTCATCCCAGGTTGTCCTTTATTAGCTGAGAATTAGTTTATGTTGGGGGAGAAAATGGAAAAGGAAGCAAGATCACCTACCGAGGCAAACGTCGTTTTTTTGCTTTGTTTAAAGAAACATGCTTCTTTTCAATGATACGGCATAGGTGATCAATGGCATCACAACACTGTTGAATTGTACCTGTTCAATTGTACAAAGATATATTTCCAAAGAAGGTATATATAGCTGATTACATTTTACAAATTTGTTGGCCTCATTTTTAATTGAAAAGGTAATTTTACTACAAATTTAATGTTTTCATCCCTAAGAAAAAAAATTTAAATAAATGATTTATACTGCATATTCGAAACCGAACACAAAGCTCATATTTAAGACTGCAAGATAGCATGGTACATGCACATGCAAACACACACACAGGCACACGCACACACACAGTGCAATGCCATGCCTAACTAAAAACTGTACCACCAACATCTCAGTCACCCAAAGCACAGCCTCTCCTAATAGACCTGAGATGGAAGAGAACTTGCAAGTATTACAAAATCCACATACCAGGCCAGAACCTGTGGACTTCAATTTGAGGCTATTTTAAAGTGCTGTAAGTCTCTTGACCTCCCTTCCTACGCAGAATAAGCTATGGTATCATTCAGTAATACAACCTCTGTAGAAGGACACAGAGGTAAGATGGTGAAGTCACCCACGGAAGTCTGGAATTATTTAGGAAAGAAGGCTTATACATCTTATTTTGAACTGTGTCACTAGGAAAAAGTTTTCATTGTTTTTAAAATATGTCAGTGATGACACAAAGAGTAAAGTTTCACTTGTTGAAACAATTCACCTAGGGTCGGGCGTGGTGGCTCACGCCTGTAATCCCAACACTTCGGGAGGCCAGGTTGGGCAGATGGTAAGTCAGGAGTTCAAGACCAGTGTGGCCAACATCCGTCTAGTAGAAGTCCCGTCTCTACTAGAAATACAAAAACTTAGTTGGGCGTGGTGGTGGGCGCCTATAATCCCAGCTACTAGGAAGGATGAGGCAGGACAATCACTTAAACCCAGTAGGCGGAGGTTGCAGTGAGCCGAGATCGCACCAATGCACTCCAGTCTGGGGAACTAGAGCAAAACTCTGTCTCAAAAATAAATAAATAAAATAAACAAAGTCAAGACCTGTATCAGTGACAGAGTCCTGCCACAGCTATGTGGCCCTCTCAATCACTGACATGCCTGGGCCTCTGCGCCCCAACTACATCACGTGCTGGGACGGACGGGGAGTTAAGAAGTCTTCTAACTCAACAATTCTATGCGGTTCCTAACAGCTTCTAACACAGAATTTAATTACAATCAATTATTACTCTCTTAGCTACCTTAGCCTACTTCTGACTTAATATCTTTGTAACATTCCTTCATCATGGATGAAATCGCTTTATCACAGTCCTGTAACAAGACCCAATTTCTAAGTGACCATGAGTGAGTGCAGAGACACTGACTACATCTCAGTGATACCAGCTTCTTCAGCACCACATCTACACATTTTCATGTTCTGTCATCATAGCATCATAGCGTCTGACTGGCTTCATTGTCCCCACTGCCCTCAGCAGGATCTGCAACCAACCAGGGTCAAGCTCAATGGCCACCAGGAGTATATGGTGAGTCAAAGAGAACGAAGGCATAAAAAAATCATTAACAAGCTGGATTTGAGGCACTGGAGGGGCTTATCTTCTCTTCACATTTATTAATTTATGGAACACTTGGAAAAAAAAACCTTACGAGATAATCACACGAGTCTTAACTCCTGACTGGGGAAACTCTTCAGACCTGTAAGGCAGACAGACCACTGGGGCAAAACATACCTAAGCACTTCTCGTCTGCATGTGCTAAGGCCAGACTTTCCATGTATATCACCAAGGCTTCAAACACAAACTGTTCCACCAGAGACTCTTCTTCCCTGCAAAATAAAGAAGAGGAAAACTCACCTAAGAAAACAATAAAGCAGGAAGGACAAAGAAAAGAAGGAATGGAATTAAAGAAGGTACGCATTAATTAAACGTTTGTTTTTCTATAAAGGCTAAGACGAATGGAATTAAAGAAGGTACACATTAATTAAATGTTTGTTTTTTTATAAAGGCTAAGCCGGGTGTGGTGACTCATGCCTACAAGGATCACTTGAGTCCAGGAGTTAGAGAATAGCCTGGGCAACAAAATGACACCTTGTTTCTACAAAAGTTTAAAAAATTAAAAAATTAGCTGGGTGAGATGATGCACGCCTGTGGTCCCAGCTACATGGGACGCTGAGGCAGGAGGACCACTTGAGCTCAGGAGGTTGAGGCTGCAGTGAGCCATGATGGCGCCACCACACTCTTGCCTGAGTAACAGGCCGAGGTGGGTGGATCATAAGGTCAGGAGTTCAAGACCAGCCTAACATGGTGAAACCCCATCTCTCCTAAAAATACAAAAATTAGCTGGGTGTGGTGGTGGGCGCCTGTAGTCCTAGCTACTCAGGAGGCTGAGGCAGAGAGAGTTGGCTGAACCCAGGAAGCCGAGGTTGCAGTGAGCCAAGATCATGCCATTGCACTCCAGCCTGGGTGACAGAGCAAGATTCTTTCTCAAAAACAAAAACAAAAAACAAAAAACAAAACAAAACAAACCCACAAAACAAAACATTAAACAACCTAAAATAGTTCTCACAGACACTTCCTCAATCACAGACTAGAAAAAGGCTACATGAATCAGAGGCAGCACTGACTCTGTTTCCACACACAAGTGCCTCTGTCCCTTGAGTCTGCATAATTCCTCATTTATCTATGTGATTATTATCTATGCGTCCTTCTGGAATGTAACCCACATAAAGGGCTGTATCATTATACCTCCGACATGGGCTCAGTGCCGGGCACATCATATTCTTTTTTTTTTTTTTTTTTCCGACTTTTAAGTTCAGGGGTACATGTGCAGGTTGTGAGGTTTGTTACACAGGTAAATGTGGTACATATTTCTAATGAGGAATGCTGAACCAATGAATGAACACCACTACCTTAGGTCAGTGACCATTGGTCTTTTTTCTTGGACCTCCGAAATGGCCTCTTCACTGGTGTCTCAGTCTTCAGTCTACTCAGACTCACTCTCCACACAGCTACCAGAAAGTGAATTTTTGAAGGAAATCTGAATACACCTTTCCCTGCACCCACTACTCCACAGATCCTGTCACTAGGGGTGACCTACGCTCCTCGCTACGGCAGGCAGAGCCCTCCTCACCAGCCTCATGACTCTTGCCTCCAAACCTCAAACCCCAAAGGCCTTTATCGCCTCAGACACCTTCCTGTTTCTTATCTCTACTCCCCACCAAAATGCCCTGGCCAACTTCCATTCATCCTTCAAGTCTCATCTCCAATATAAACCCTAGCAAGAGGCCTCAGCTAACTTGCTCACTCCGGATTAGCTGCTCCTCATCTGTGCACCCAAAGCCCTTGTATATTTGTCTTTTGCTACATTTCCAATACTGTTGAGATAGTGTTTATAAACATTTCTCAGCAGTTTCCAACCTTCTTCAGTACAAACTGAATTTTAACTCTTTTATTTCCCAGAAGACAGAGCAGCATCCAGCACATAATTATTTACTAAATGCTGGATATATGAATACACAGGTACACAGAGTGAAACTCTAAGTCACTTTTCAAAACCACAAGTTTAAAGAGTACCTTGAACAGGCTTGCTTGTTGTGCAGCTTACAAACCTGAATTCCCTGTAGATATTATTAAAGGCGAGTGATGCTCCCAGCCTCTTGAAAGCATTGGGGTGAAGTGCGAGGCTGTACAATCGCTTGAAAAGTGATTTGGTGTTTACTGGACTCTTCTCCTGCTGCTGTGGTGTTGTTTGCTTAATGGACCATTTAAGGAATTCTCGAATACACCGACCACAGAAATCCCTTAACGTACTGTCAACAGAGTCCACAATTCCATCCTGAAACAAAACAAAGAGACTTTGATTGTATCCATTCTTATAACCACTGACAACTGAATACCCTTGATCTATCTAACTAAAGTATGTTAAAATTAATTTATAGCTCTAGTCAAGAAAAAAATAAACACTAGTAAGACCAATCTTCACAGTTTATCCAGAATCTAGGCTTGAATAACTATTTCCTTCTGACATAATGAAAACATTTTCTTTTAAACAAATTAATAAACTGAAATTCCATGAAGAAGGGAAAGAAAACTTTAATTAAAACAATCTTTCCCTTCCCTAAAAAAAAAAAAGCTATATCCTAAGAATTTCTGAGGTATTCTGGTTGTTGATTTTACCCTGTAACAGCAACTGAGACACTGTGCATCTTGAAGTTAAAGAGAATAAGACCCTTGGAAGTTCCAAAGAAACCATACTGTTCCATAAAGGAAAATCCTATGGAGGTATGAAGAGCAGCCCCCATAAAGGCACTGAATACCTGCCAAAAAGAGTTATGGCCATTTGACCAATGACCACACAGAGATATATTCTGCTTAATGGTTTGTTTCCTTCTATGCATGATGTTCTCTCAGATCTATAAAGAAAAGTTTAACTTGAACAATGTGCACTCAAAACTGAAATGAGGGAGTTTTGCCGAACACTTCCAGTTATTTGCTACATACAAAATCCTTTCTCGCAGGGGTAATTAGAACTCAAAAAGGTAACACAAGCCATGAGCATGTGAGGAGGGGGTGCTTCCTGCTTCTCAGAGTAGAGGTCACCGGCCCCATGTGCTGATGTCAGGGAACGGCAGCTCTCACCATGAAACACATGGCCCTCCTTCACTTGATTGCTGTGCTACCGAGTTCACACTGCTTCTTTACCTTTTCTTTCCTCAACTATCTCATTTTACTTAGCAGATTTCTTTCTGAAGCTATTACTTAATCTACCTTCAAGAATCAAAAGGGAGAAAAGAAACAGAAACAACTAAAATAAAAACTTTACAACAGAAACATTATAATGAAACCATCTGAAGGCAAATAAGCCATAAATTAACTTTAATGAACTGTATTTATTATAGGTAGGATTCACTGGTAGACATGGCAGGGAATTAAATTACAGGTATAAACATGTCTCCACCCTAACGAATGTTCAGTCACTCTCTCCTACCTGTACCATGACTACAAAGAAGGGTCACACTCAGAGTACACTACCAGCAGCATAACCAGGACTGTGTGGCAATGGAAACTTATTTGCACAGGTTCAAAAATTATAGTAAAATAATCATCAAAAGATCCTACAGTTTAGCTGGCCTCACTGCCTCTGCCCGCAGTGAGCTGGTGACCAAATTCTAAGACGCCAGTAGAGTTCTGTGTAAAAGGCGAACTGCTGTTTCCAGGGCCCTTTGTAAATGAATTTGAGTATAGGAGAAAATCGGATATGCTCAAAAATTCCTCTGATTTTTTGTTTTTGAGATGGAGTCTTGCTCTGCCACCCAGACTGGAGTGCAGTAGTGCAATCTCAGCTCACTGCAACCTTTTGCTTCCCAGTTTGAAGATACTCTCATGCCTAAGCCACCGGGGGAGCTGGGACTACAGGTATATTCCACCACACCCAGCTAATTTTTGTATTTTTAATAGAACCAGGTTGGTCTCCAACTGATTGCTCAAGCAATCTGCCTGATTCAACCTCCCAAAATATTGGGATTACAGGCATGAGCCACTGTGATCAGCTGGGTATTTCTTTTGTTAAGAGCTACCTCAACTGATGAAGTCTAAGGATATTCTTACTCCTCACACCCTCCACACACATGCACACACACACACACACTCACATCATTAATGTAGATGAAACTTGTCAGGTCTATAACCATCCTCCCAGAAACAAAACAAAACGTAAGAACTAGCATTTAGTTGCAGATATTTAAAAGTAACACTCAAGAAAGTAAAGATGGCATCATGTCCATTACAACACCATTTCACAAATAAAAAAGAAGAAAATAATCCAGCTACATGCCATATTTTGGGATTCTGAAAGGTAACTTTTCTTAAAGTTCTAAACATACATCAGCCAGCCTAGTGCAGTGGCTCATGCCTATAATCCCGCCACTCTGGGAGGCCAAGGTGGGTGGATCACTTGAGGTCAGGAGTGGGACCAGCCTGGCCAACAAGGTAAAACCTCGTCTCTATTTAAAATACAGAAAATTAGGCAGGTATGGTGGGGCACGCCTATAGTCTCAGCTATTCAGGAGGCTGAGACAGGAGAATTGCTTGATCCTAGGAGGAGGAGGTTGCCCAAGATCGTGCCATTGCATTCTAGCCTGGCAACAGAGCGAGACTGTGTCTCAAAAACATAAATTAATAAACAAACATCAAATACAACTAATCAATGGGAATATAAGGAAAAGAATGAACGATTACTTACCAATATAGCTTCTAGTAAGGCGACAGTATCCTGGCTTTCAAATTTCTTATTGTTAGTGAACCAGTGAATTAGCTGCATAACCAGTGGCTCGTATAGTTGCCTTGTCACCTGAAGCAAGAATATCATTAGAGTTACTTCCCTTCATGTTGAAGAAATTTTATACTGTAAAGAGTCCCATTTAAATGGCATTTGCAGTGGCGTAAAATTAACCAATACTACCACCATGATTGTATTAGTTTCCTTTTTTAGTTCAGGCTCAAGTAGTCCTCCCACCTCAGCCTCCAGAATAGCTAGGACTACAGGCATGTCCCACCATGCCCAGCTAACTTAAATTTTTTTTTTTTTTTTTTTTTGTAGAGACATAGTCCTGCTATGTTGCTCAGGCTGGCCTTGAACTCCTGGCCTCAAGTGATCCTCCCACCTCAGCCTCCCAAAGTGCAGGGATTACAGGTATAAACCACCATCCTCAGTCCCATTAGTCTCCTTTTCTTGTTTAATTCCATGATGAAGAGTCCATCAAAGAAAAATATGCATACTAAAGCTCATCGTTCCTCTGATTGCAAGGGCAATTTAGGGTAGATATTGTTGGGTTTTTAATACTCATCTTAGTAATTTGATCTTCAATATGCACATGGGATATTCTGGATTACAGACAGATGATCACTATTCAAGTATTATGTAAAGCAAATAATCCTGTGGTTCCCCAACAGCCTAACTGTCCCCCTTGTGACAGAATGAAAGCCCAATGTCCTATATACACAAATTCAAAGCCTATACCACAGGGGAAGAAGAGAGAAGAACAGATTTAATCTGTTTATGTTCAGGACAAAGAGGAAACTGCCTCTCCCACTGCTGCCACAAGAAGGGGGAACAAACCTCTACAGAGATGGGATGAAAAGGATCCTAGGTCTAAGTTTCTGGACCATAAATAAAGCCTCTGCAGGAGCCAGACAGCCTCATGCTCTCTGGCTTTGTAAAACCAAGATGTATCCAGGCCTGAACTCCTTCCTTCTGACAAGTAAACCCATACCAAAGAAGCAGAGCTCCTGTCTTCCTGGAAGCTTGGAAGTGTAACCATCTTGGGGCAGTAAGAGAATTAGGTAAGAGCAATTATACCTAGACACACTGCTTCAGATCTAATCCTCATTATACATGAGAGTAAAATGCTGGCCAGGCACAGGGGCTCATGCCCATAATCCCAGCATTTTGAAAGGCCAAGTCAGGAGGGTTGTTTGAAGCCAGTTCAAAACCAATCTGGGCAACATAGCAAGACCCTGTCTCTAAAAAAATTAATTTTTAATTAGCTGGGCACCTGTAGTCCCAGCTACTCATGAGGCTGAGACGAGTAGATGGTTTGGGTCCAGGAGATGGAGGCTGCAGGGAGCTATGATTGTGCCTGCACTCCAGCATGGGTGATGGAGGGACACCGTGTTTAAAGAAGATAAAAATGGCCAGGCACAGTGGCTCGTGCCTGTAAGCCCAGCACTTCTGGAGGCCAAGGAGGGCGGATCACTCGAGGTCAGGAGTTCGTGACCAGCCCGGCCAAAATAATGAAACCCCATCTCTACTAAAAATCCAAAAATTAGCTGGGTGTGGTGGTAGTGGACACCTGTAATCCCAGCTACTCCAGAGGCTGATGCAGGAGAATGGCTTGCACTGGGAGGGGGAGGTTGCAGTGAGCCAAGATTGTGCCACTGCACTCCAGAGTGAGAGACTCCATATCAAAAAAAAAAAAAAGAAGAAAAACAGTAAAATGCTTGGGGTGGAAGTTAAGGCAAACACTCCCTAAGCTGATATCCTGCACATTTCTGCCTCAGAGGCCATGGCTTTTACAGGAGCACGGAGCCATCCAGGAGGGCTTTATTCCCCAGTTATTGAGCTCAACAATGAAGTACTTTGATATTAGAGGTCCCTACTATAGTTAATAACACCTCAAAAACCATGCAAAATGTCCCAGGGCTCAGGCTAAACAACACAGAGACTCTTCCAAAGAGTTTTTTTTAGCCTTTTAAGCTATTTTTCCCCCCTATACCTTTACTGGCCTCTATGAAGCAATTTTTAAGATTAATCAATATAAAAGGGTCTTAACTTTCAGTTTAAAAGTTTAACCTGGTCTTAAAATATCACTTTTTTTCCCCACAAAGGTATCATACTATTTTATTCTTAGTACAGAAGTTTTAAAATACATGTATACATAGCTAGTTATATATACAACATACACATCCCTTTATAGACAACCATCCCTCTACAATCCTACATCCCAAAGGTAACCACTGTCAACTTTGAAAATAGTTTATTTATATACACTTTTTATTTCATTTTGTTTTTGCCATAACACTGTTAGATTGGTTCAATCACAATCCTCTTGACGCCTAATGTTTCCTCTTAGTGATTTTCTAACCACTGACCCTGACCCTACTCCTTGGCTATTAATCTCCCTGGTCAATGAGCATTTGGAGTAGAGCCCAATCCCTCTCTAGTAGTGGAAAAAACCCACTGGAGGAGGCCCTTTAATAGTTTGCCTTAACATCTTTAACGAATGTCATAATTTTTTCTTTAACATGTTAGTCAACTAATACCATTTATTAAATGACCCATTTCCCACTTAAATGACCCCCTACCACACACGCAATTTTTACATACACACAAGGGGCCACTTCCCAGCACCTAGCTCTCTTACCAAGCCATCTGCACTCTGGTTCAACCTCTTAAACTCCGTAAGGCTCCTTTTTAACACCTGCTACACAAGACTCCCACCAGCACGCTACCTTTCAAAACGTGTCTTGGTTAGGCTCAAGCAATTATTCCTTCAGATTGATAATTTTTAAAGTGAAAAAACAAAATTATTTCTGGATTTTTTTACTGAAATTACACCAAAGTTATCAATTTATTTGGGAAAACTGATATTTTTTTCAATAATGAGTCTTCTAACTCAGGTATATAGGCTATTCATCTTCTATAGTTGTAAAATACACTTGCCTGGCACACTGAAGTTTATTCCTACACCTTTTTTTCGATACTGTTATGAACAAGATGTTATAGACATATTTTCCAAGTGGTCAATATTGACATATAAATTATATGAGACTAACATAAGAAAATAGCGGATATATTAAAATTCTGTGTGTATAATTTATTAGTGTTTTCCCTTATTAATTCAGTTTATCAGCTGATATGCTGAAGCCTGGCCTTCCAGATTTTTTAAAACAATTATACTCAAAATAATAATCTTTTCTCCTTCCTAATATTCCTTCTATGATTTTCTTATCTTACATCATTGACTGGAATTTCTCAAATAGTAGGGCTGCCGTCCTAGCCTTACTAGCCCACTAACAATCACCTTTTGATTGCCAAGAGCCAAGTGCTGAGGCAGAGGCTAGAGAGAGAGAGAGAGCGCAAGGAACACCAGGCTCTGTCCATGCTCTCAGGGAACCCTAAGAGGGTCGGATGCTAAACATGGAAATAACTACTTCCAAGTGAAGCACTGACCGCTCCCAGAAATAGGCAGTGCTCCTGTGCTAGGTAAAAGCACAAGGGAGTATCGGTATTTCACACAGAGGATGACTTGGCTGCTCAAGATTCAGGCTGACGTTCTATCAGATTAAAGATCATGTGAAACTACTAGTTTATCAGGAAGTGCCAACTGCCTTCCAGGCTTCCGTGGAGAGGTTCACTGCTATATTAAATCTATTTCTGTCATAAGTTCCCAGTTTTCACCATGAACTCTACTTAATCACGGTACACCTGAACATATTGCTAGACTATATCCACTTATGTATACTGCAGAATTTTCCAACTGCATTATAAATGAGTTTTGTTGTTTCATTTTCATTTATTTCATTTATTATTTTTTTTGAGACAGTCTTGCACTGCTGCCCGGGCTGGAGTGCAGTAGCGTGATCTCAGCTCACTGCAGCCTCTGCCTCTCAGGTTCAAGTGATTCTCCTGCCTTGGACTCACGAGTAGCTGGGATTACAGGTATGTGCCACCACATCCAGCTAATTTTTCGTAAAGACAAGGTTTCTCCATGTTAGTCATGCTGGTCTTGAACTCCCAACCTCATGTGATCTTGCATTTCAGTTTCATGTGTGTACTCTGATTTCTTATATTTTTCTGCTTTACTGCAGCAGTGAAGCATTTGTCCATAAAGTCATCAGGTATAGGCCATTTGCCAGTATTTCCAACCTCCTCCATGACTGTAAGCCATGGTTTTTTTTTTTTTTATTATTATTTTGAGAAAGCATCTCATCTCCCTCTGTCGCCCAGGGCTAGAGTGCAGTGGCATGATCTCAGCTCACTGCAATCTCCACTTCCTGGGTTCAAGTGATTCTCCTACCTCAGCCTCTCTAGTAGCTGGGATTACAGGCGTATGCTACCACGCCTAGCTAATTTTTGTATTTTTAGTAGAGATGGGGGTTTTACCATGTTTGCTATGCTGGTCTTGAACTCCTGACCTCAGGTGATCTACCCACCTTGGCCTGCCAAAGTGCTGGGATTATAGGTGCAAGCCACCACTCCTGGCTCATGGTTACTTCTCTGTTCTTCCCCCTGTGAAAGACTACGTTTGTCCATGAAAGGAGTGAGAGCTGATTCACCATTAGATGCCTGGGCAGGCTCTCAGTAACTTTTAACTATAACAACAATTCCCAAACTCTGAGACACACTAAAAGTGGAGGGGAGAGCTTTTAGGAGTCCTGGTGCCCAGGTTGTGCCCAGGTCATGAACATGCCCGATTAAACCAGAGCACCTGGGGTAGCAGCCAGACAGCAGTATTGTTAATGATCTCCAAGTAATTTCAATATGCAGCATGCCTTGCTAACCACTGAACCAAACAAACGAAACTTTTTAAAGTTTTACAACTGTTTCAGATACAAAGCCCTTACCTGATCAACATCACACGCAAGTCGAAGCAGCACAGGAAATGTCCGCTTATAGAGCTGGTACATGGGTGGGACTCCCTGTCCCCCTTCTGGCATCTGCGTGGCTTTGCCCAACATAAACATAACCATGCTATGTAAAAGTTCACAGGCTGCAACCTAAAACAGACCAGAAGGACAGTAAAGTCTATGTAATCATGTTGATGACAAGAGAATATTTGAAATGTCACTCAATTTAGCCCTTTAAGAAGAAAACTTTCATTGCAGATAACTATCATTAACCCAAATATAAATTAATTAGAATAAGCATTTCTTGTTGTATAAAACTAATGATTCTGTTCACTTTGCTTTTATCTAAGAACTAAGAATTAAAATTTAAGAGCTTTAGAAATTAACACCAATACATTCTTGAGAAGTATATTTCACTGCTGTCATATCAAAGAACTATATAACTTTGTTTCATCTGTTAGCACATTTTCAACGATTACTTTTAGTAAAAATACTTCTGAAGCACTATAGAAAATGTACAAATTAATATTTGCATACCTCATTTTATGATGCTTTGGACGCAATGTGTTTTTTAACAAATTGTAGGTCTGTGGCAACCCTGCATTGAGAAAGTCTATCGGCAAAATTCTTCCAACATCATGTGCTCACTTTGTTAGCATTTCTAAGCAACAAAGTATTTTAACTTGAAGTATGTAAATTGAATTATGTATTTTTTAAGTCCCAATGCTACTATACAATAAATAGACCACAGTATAGTGTAAACATAGCTTTTACATGTACTGAAATACCAAAAAACTGATGTGATTTGCTACACTGAGATATATATATATTTTTTTGAGACAGAGTGTCGCTCTGTCACCCAGGCTGGAGAGCAATGGCACGATCTCGGCTCACTGCAACCTCTGCCTCCCAGGTTCAAGCAATTCTCCTACCTCAGCCTCCAGAGTAGCTGGGATTACAGGCATACACCACCACGTCCAGCTAATTTTTGCATTTTTAGTAGACATGGGGTTTCACCACATTGGCCAGGCTGGTCTCGAACTCCTGACCTCAGGCAATCTCCCCGCCTCTGCCTGCCAAAATGCTGGGATTAGAGGTGTGAGCCGCCACGCCCGGCCAAGATATATATTTTTAATTAATTTATTCATTTTTTATTATACTTTTAGTTCTGGGATACATGTGCAGAACATGCAGGTTTGTTACATAGGTATGCATGCACCATGGTGGTTTGCAGCATCAATCAATCGGTCATATACCTTAGGTATTTCACCAAATGCTATCCCTCACATAGCCCCCAACCCCGACACGACCCAGTGTGTGATGCTCCCCTCTCTGTGTCCATGTGATCTCATTGTTCAACTCCCACTTATGAGTAAGAACATGTGGTATCTGGTTTTCTGTTCCTGTGTTAGTTTGCTGAGAATGATGTGATGATTTCCAACTTCATTCATGTCCCTGCAAAAGACATGAACTCATTCTTTTTTATGGCTGCAGAGACACTAACTCTATTGCTGTGGTCTGGAGCTGAACCTGCAGTACCACCAAAGTATGTTACGCCAGCAAGAAAATTTGAGAGTATCTGTTTCTAATCTCCCAAAGTTAAGGGGATAACCAAGCATAGACTGAATATCACTCGTAAATGCCCTCAATATCGCCATTTCATATATTGAAGACCTTTTGTTATATTAACGTTATGAAAGGCATTTTTTTTTTGAGACAGCATCTCACTCTGTGGCCCAGGCTGGAATGCACAATCTTGGCTTGCTCTGCAACCATTGCCTCCCGGGTTCAAACGGATTCTCCTGCCTCAACCTCCCGAGCAGCTGAGACTACAGTCACAGGCCACCACGTCTTATTTTTGTATTTTAGTAAAGATGGGGTTTAACACCTTGGCCAGGCTGGTCTCAAACTCCTAACCTCAAGTGATCTGCCTGCCTCAGCCTCCCAAATGCTGGGATTACAGGCATGAGCCACTGCACCCAGCCCAATTATCCATTAAGATGATTTATGCTTAACTTCCATTTATCAATGACACTGACTTCTAATAAGTAGTTTTCTAATTACTATATTACAGAAAATACAAAACTTCTAACATTGGAATGGCTGAAGTATGTTTCTATTTCCTAACCAATATGTATTTTTAAAGCAATAGGCTCTACATAATGGGTGAAATGAAAAATAGAAGTACTTTAGTTTGTCTGTCACTGGCTGTGAGCGCCAATTCTGTGACCCGAGGAAGGAAGAAGTCCAGGAAAATGACAGGCTTCATCTCTCTAAAGGGCACTGCAAAGCTCAGCCGCTTCTCTCTGTCCCAGGCCACGTAACTCTTCATCATCTCATCTGAGGAGGCAACTGCTAGAAAAGATTTAAGAAGAGGGTTTTTCCACTCGAAACATTTTTTTTCTTTTTATTAGCATTAGAATAGTGTCAGAATTATTTACAAATCAAAACATTTCTAATGCCAGCTGTTCTACATTCTGTTAAAGTGAAGCACATTATGAATCTTTCCCTTTTCTTTTGCCTCAGATATGTAATTAAAACACTAGAAATCAGTCTATTTAATTTACAGTAAATTTTTTTTTTTTGAGACAAGTCTTGCTCTTTCACAAGGCTAGATTACAGTCGCACAGTATCAGCTTACTGCAACCTCCGCCTCATGGGTTCAAGCAATTCTCCTGCCTCAGCCTCATGAGTAGCTGGGACTACAGGTGAGTGCCACCACGACCAGCTAATTTTTGTATTTTTAGTAGAGACAGGGTTTCACCATGTTGACCAGGATGGTCTCGATCTCTTGACCTCGTGATCCACTGGCCTTGGCTTCCCAAAGTTTTGGGATTACAAGTGTGAGTCACCGTGCCTGGCCTCATAAAATTACTTTTAAACAATAGTAATAGTCTTGAATGTTTAATACCCAAATTCGGTGAGAGTTACTTAAGGTATTTTGTGAAAAAAGGTCAATGAACAATGTTTTTCTTTAAAAAAAAAAAAAAAAAACTCTTTAAAACACTTTACAAATACAGGCTCTAACTCCCTAAATGACCAAAAGTTACTAGTATATTTAACACCAAATTTCAAAAGTAAAAATACAGATGAATTTTTAACTAATCAAAATGTGGGTTTTTGGCCAAGCGTGGTGGCTCACGCCAATAATCCCAGCATTTGGTAGGCCAAGGCTGGTGGATCACCTGAGGTCAGGAGTTCAAGACCAGCCTAGCCAACATGGTAAAACCCAATCTCTACTAAAAATAGAAAAAATCAGCCAGGAGTGGTGGCATCTGCCTGTAATCCCAACTAAGGAGCCTGAGGCAGGAGAATCCCTTGACCTGGGAGGTAGAGGTTGCAGTAACCCAAGATTGTGCCACTGCTCTCCTGCCTGGGTGACAGAGCAAGACTCCATCCCCACCCTCCACCAAAAAGTGGATTTTTAAAAAATTAAAATAGAGACAGCCTCTTGCTATGATGTTGCCCAGGATAGCCTCAAACTCCTGAGCTCAGACAGTATCCTCCCACCTCAGCCTCCCAAAGTGCTGGGATTATGGGGATGAGCCATCACACCCAGCCTACTAATCTATGCTAATTCTCATTTTTTTAAATTTCTAAAAATATCAAAATATTAACAATATTGATCTCAAAGAGATTAACTTGGAATTCTTGACACTTTAATATAGAAAAGAGTAACAAATTACATTTTTTCAAACTAGATAACATGCTTAACAAGCTAGAACATTTGCTCTGTTAATATACAGAATTATTCCAATTTTATGGATATAGTCAATGTATTTCATTAGGCAAGATATTATTCTTTCTAATTTTATTTTAAAATATGTAACATATATAGAAGTAAACATTCAGAATATATTATAACCTGGATACATCTAAATAAAAGCACAAATATATCTACGGAGGTTATTTTAAAAGAAAGTTTACCTGTCAGAAGATTTTTGTTTATTTGTCCTCCCAGAGATCCAAGCAATTGTACTACTCTAATTCTTATTTCTTCTAAGGATATTGCTTCACTCTGTAAATTTGAACAATTGTATATATATGATTACAAATGGGTTAAAGATTAAACAGAAGTCGATAGGAAGAAACTCTTTGCCACCGATTAGATGTCCATTTCCTAGACCAGCAGTTCCAAACTTTGTGGCAGGATTCTTTCCATCCTTAAGAAATATCAAGGACCCCCAAAGAGCTTCGTTTTATGTAGGTCCTGTTTATTAGTATTAATGACATTAGAAATTGAAACTTAGAAATTATGTAAATATTTATTTAATTAAAACTACTAAACACATTACATGTTAACAAATGACACACTTTTATAAAAAGCAACTATATTTTTCAAAGAAAGAAAAACTATGGACAAAGTGATCCTGTTTCACAGTAGAGCAGACCCCTTCACAGTCTAGCTCACTGGGGGACAGTTTGAACCTCACACCAATGTGTAGTTGGAAAACCAAGCAGGAAATTTTAAATAGTCTTTTTGGCTAACTGTGGTTATTCTTATTTGACAGTACAGCAAAACTGAACCATCGGTAGTGTCTTAAAGGTTAGTTACGATGTGGAATCTGAATTCCTATCATGAACTCTATGTACCCTACTACTTTAAAATCTAGTGGCTGATCTTACACTTCGAGTGGATTTTTCATCCATGTATAATTTGGAAACATTATGTACTCCTCATCTGAAAATACTGGTTCAGTGGATTGTATCCCACATCTTGACACATTTCATCATATATGCAAAAAATAACATCAGCAAGTATCACCACGAATCTTAAAGAAAAAATCTTAGGCCAGGTGCGGTGGCTCACACCTGTAATTCCAGCACTTTCCGAGTCCAAGGTGGGCGGTTCATGAGGTCAGGAGTTCAAGACCAGCCTGACCAACATAGTGAAATCCCGTCTCTACTAAAAATACAAAAATTAGCTAGGCATGGTGCTGCGTGCCTACAATCTAGCTCCTCAGGAGTGTGAGGCAGGAGAATCGCTTGAACCTGGGAGGTAGAGGCTACCACTGCACTCCAGCCTGAGCAACAGAGTGAGACTCTGTCTCAAAAAAGAAAAATAAGAAAAAACTTTAAGTAATGAGAAGCTATCAAACTTAATGCAATAGTTACAAGTTTCCCCAAAAGTTTACAGTTCACGTAAGAGCTTGAATTTTATCACTGGCAACAGATTTTCAAAAGTTTTACTTGAACTGGCAGGCTCTGTTCATTCTAGAGGAAATGTCTGCCACGCATCCACCTCTGAATAACCTCAGTGTGCGTGTCAGTGTCAGTTGCCATTTCAATAAAAATTGTGTCCAAAAGCAGTGGCTACTTCACGCCCAGTTCAAAGAACCATACACTGCTTTGTCTCCAGATAGCTGTCACACTTCACCATGCAGGCCGCTTCATGTGCACCTACTGCCTCACACACAGAATATTCTTAAAAATCTGTGCTCAGAGTCAGTGCTAGGGAATCAACAGTGGTTGATTAGCATAATATCATGGTGCAAACAGACAGAGTAAAAATAGCTTTAGCCTTGCACCCTGGATCGTCCAGGGTCTAGCTACACTTAGAGAACCACAGTACTAAGGAATTGGCATTGTATATCTGTACAAAAATTTTGGCAAAGCACAGTGGCACAAGCCTGTGATCCCTGCATTTGGGAGGCTGAGTTGGGCAGATTGCTTGAGCCCAGGAGTTCAAGACCAGCCTGGGCAACATGGCAAAACCTGTCTCTGCAAAAAATACAAAAATTAGCTGGGTATCGTGGCACATGCCTGTGGTCCTAGCTACTCAGAAGGCTGAGACAGGAGGATCACTTGAGTCTGGGAGGTTGAGGCTGCAGTGAGCTGAGATCACACCACTGTACTCCAGTCTGGGTGACAATGTGAGACCCTGCCTCAAAAACAAAATTAAAGCAATAAGAATAAAAGAAATTTTATTTGTAAAACTAGAGATATATTCAAGTTGTTTTATCCTGCTGTGATAAAATTATAAAAAATTTTATGCTGCCATTTCTAGTTTCATTCTAGTTTCTAATCAAAACATGCCCAAAATAATGATGTAGGAAGAAATGACCCTAGAGTTTGCATTATCACTTTTAGATGTTAAAAGATTTTCAATTTTTAATTTTTAGTTCATTCCAAAATATTCTAACTCAATTTTCTCTATTTACATCATTTTGACTATCACATCATATGGCTCATCTCAAGAAAACTGGCCTCAAGAAATTATCACCAAAAAAAAAAAAACCCAAAAAGAACAAAAAAGAAAACTGGAACGAACTAAACTTGATAAAATGACATATTTAAGATCTAGTCATAAATGAAAGTCTTACGTATCCCTGGTATCAGTATTCTGACTTGCTTATTTAATATGAACCAGTTTACCTCTGATTATCCACTAAATACATTTGAGGGCAGGGATAAACAGAAAAACAAGATCAAAAAAATAAACAAAATAGTTAATATAGTTTATATTTTCATGGCTAAAAATATATTAATTGAGTCAGGTCACTCCCATTCCAGGCTGGAGTGCAGCGGTGTGATCTTGCTCACTACAGCCTCAGCTTCCCCAGACACAGGTGATTCTCCCACCTCAGGCCCAGAGTAGCTAAGGCCACAGGCATGCACCACCACACCCAGCTAATTTTTATATTTTTTAGTGGAGAGAGGGTCTTCCTAAGTTGCACCAGGCTTGGACCAAGCGATCCACTGACCTCAGCCTCCTAAAGTGCCGGGATTACAGGTGTGAGCCACCATGCCTGGCCAATATATTAAAATTATTTCTACATTGTGCTCTACTTTGTATACAAAAACAACTAACATTTTAAATGAAGATTTTTACTTTTCACAAGTTTAGAATCTGATCTCTGCATTATGTAAGGTACAGAAAATACAAAGGACTTCTTACTGATGAAAGGTTCTTTGCCTTCTTCAGAAGCTTTAACACGGCTTTATTAAATCCTTTCTGGGCAGCCCGAGAAAGAGCAGACACTTCCCAGTTACTCTTGGTCTCATCTATCAATAGTAAACAAAAATCCATTTAAAATAGCATTCATTCATTCATTTAATGCACATTAGAGAGAACACATTATATTGTCAAATAGAAACATTAAATTCCTAATTTTAATTATGATTTTTAAAAAGTAAGTTTCCAGAACAAAAAATATAAAATGGTGGTTGTTTTTAAACATCATTGTCTGCCAAATGGAGCATGCCTCCTTAAGGAAGCGGCTGACTCCAGGGTCGAGAAGAACCTGAATTATCTGTGGCACAGGAGTGGCTCCCACGCATGACACCTGGGCCAAATCTCAGACAATCTGAGCATCAAAACCAATCATGATGGCAAAAGATTAGACCCACTGAAAAAACAAGAATCTACAAATCTTACTAATATAGATAAATAACAGGGAAAGTAATTTCTTGCAATAGAATGTCAATCAGGATGAAAGAAATGATAGGGGTAGAAAATCATTTTGTAACTACCACCGTTAAGAACTGATTCAGGAAGAATTGTCAGTGAATACTAAACTATTATGGTGAGCCAGAGGAGGAAGAATATTTACAGTGTTAAAGTACCCCCCTATAATTTCCTTTTTTTTTTTTAAGCAATCATAAACTTATAGAGGATGGAGCGTATATAACTTCTTTCCTGAAGCGCTGAGGGCACTGACTCCAACTCAATACCCCACTGCCCACAATGCCTCAATGTGTGTTTTCCAACAGGACATTCTCCCACACAACGGCCCGACAACTATCCAAACCAGATTACCAACATTCACTCCTCAGCCCCACTCAGAGTTCGCCTAAGAATGTTTTAAATCAGAACAGCATATTGCACTTAGTTGACCTTTCTTTTTAGTCTCTTTCAGACTGAAGCTGTTCTTCAGTGTTTCCTTGCATTTCATAATTTGGACATTTAAAAAATTATATGCCAGTAATTTTATACAGGGTCCCTCCATTTGCATCTGTCTAATGTTTTCTCGTGATTAGACTCAGGTTATGGGAACCAGTTGTAACATTTTACTAGTTCCCTTATTAACTGCTGAATTAAATAAACTTTGACACGTTCATTTTCTCTCTGCAGAGTCACAGTTCTACAACTATAAAGTCATTTCCAACAGTTCTGAGATATCCAGTGCATTCACTGACACAGCCAGACAAGCTGCGCTATACCAGGGCACCTCCCAGTGGTTTAACCCCAGCAACTCTTCTCTTGGTTCCGGAATGAATCCCTGGCAGTGGGATCTTACCTCTGCTCTGTCTAGCTAGTTCTTTTCCTTTCTATAATTGGGTGGTTCGTTTGGTGACCTTCTATGATAGATATTAGAATTCTACTCTCTAATGGGCCAGAGATGATAAAAGAATATAGTTTTTGGTGGGTTTAAAAAAAAAAAAAAAAAAAAAAAACTCCAGTAAGTTAAGAATTTTTAGTCCACTGAGAAAAACAAATCTTTGATATCTGGACTATTCAGCATTTTCTATGTCTGTATCTCCTGGCTTTTGGCTCAAACTGCAGAACTGAAACTATTTACTAATCGCTATGTATCTTTACATCTATGTGTCTATGGTTAATAAAGGCCTATATCTAATTTTGTGTATAATGTTCTCCTGTATTTGGAGGGTATTGAAAAATTAGATTATAAAGTCTGTGAAATTAAAAGAGCTCTGTTCTGATTTATACAGGTATGTAAATTAAGTATCTCTAAAATTCTCCAAAAATAAGGAAGTTGAACTAAGTGTTTTAAATGTGCTAGACTTTAAAGATCTTTGAAGTTTTCTCAACTCAGGATCATTTAGGAATCCATATTCACATAATTAAGGCACATCTATAGTAAACAGACAAGTTTAATATTTTGGTTTAAATAAATATATTTTATGTATCAGTATTAAATATAATATGGACATATACTTTATTCTACTTGGGTTTGTTTTCTCTACAGTTATTTAGGCCAGTAAGCTAACATTACTTCTCATAACTTTTTTTAAATTGTGGTGTAACATACATAACATGAAATGTACTTTTTAACCATTTTTAGGTGTCTAATTGAGCGGCATTAATTACATTCACAATGTTGTACAACCATCACTACATCCATCTCTAGAACTTTTAAAACATCTGAAACAGTCTCATGCAACTTTTAAGATTATGAAAAATGTAAGTTTATGGTCAACTAAACTGAATCATTATCTGATAAAACTTTTTATTTTCCCAGTAATTATACTGTGTAGCATGCCAACTGGAAGATAATCTCAAATATCTTTAGGCAATTTCCAACCTTGGACTGACTGAATTAATGGATACTTTGGATAGTTAAGTACTTCATTAATTTCTAAGCAAAATATTAATAAAATACTTAAATACTGATGAAAAGGCACAGCTATGTGTTTCTGTGCTTTTCCTTCTTATTTTTATAAGCCCTTGGAGATGCGAGCCTTGGGTCATGCTAACAGGTGTGTGCGCTGTCTCTGGGGGGGCCACAGACAGCGGTATTTGTGAGCTCCATGAGCTTCACGTACTGCTGGTATGTGAGGCTCTTATCAATTACCCACCCCAGTTTTCTAGATGAAACATGAGTTTAGTAAGCTGCAAAATTAACTAGTGGTTGTGTGGTTATATTAGAATAGTACAGAAATACAATTGCATGCATGCTTTTGGGTTTTTTTTTTTTTCGAGACGGAGTCTTTTGCTCTATCTCCGAGGCTGGAGTGCAGTGGCATGATCTTCCCTCACTGCAACCTCCGCCTCCCAGGTTCAAGTAATTCTTCCTCAGACTCCCGAGTAGGTGGGATTACAGGTGCATGCCCCCACACCCAGATAATTTTGGTCTTTTTAGTAGAGCCAGGGTTTTGTCATGTTGGTCAGGATGGTCTCGAACTCCTGACTTCAGGTGATCTGCCCACCTTGGCCTCCCAAAGTCCTGGGATTATAGGCGTGAGCCACTGCACCCGACCTGGTTTTTCTTTTTTCTTGGATTACAAGCATGAGCCATGGTACCCAGTCTGATTTTTCTTTTTCCTTTCTTGAGACAGGGTCTCACTCTGTTACCTAGGCTATGGTACAGTGGTACAATCATGACTGAGTGCAACCTTAACCTCCCAGACTCAAGCAATCCTCACACCTCAGCCCCCCAAGTAGCTGAAACCACAGGCGTGTACTATCACATCCAGCTAATTTTTAAATTTTTGTAAAGATGAGGTCTCCTTATGTTGCCCAGGCTGGTCTTGAACTCCTAGCCTTAAGTGCTCCTCCTCCCTTGGTCACTCAAAATAGTACCTGGGTTTAAGGTGTGAGCCACCGCGCCTAGCCTGCTTTTTATGTTTAAGGAAGGAGGGTAGTTTCTCATAAAACAGTGAGTCTCAGGCTTTTTGGGATCTGGATCTCTTTCCAGAATTGGGAGTTACCCCACAGATCTTTGTTTTGTGGGTTAAAGCTAGTAGCAGTTACCATATTGGGAACAGAAACAATGTTTTAAAGACTTATTGACTAATTTGGAGATGATTATGTTAACACTGAATAACATCTCAGTATTTCCATGAGAATAGTTCTGATCTTCCAGATTCCCTGGAAACTGGTGTTTGAAAGTTATGTCAACTGGTTTCAGAATATGAAGGGACATAACACAGGACAAATCTCGGAAAGTAATTATCTGAGTCTGAAAAGATAATTTGAAATGAGTTAAATTTCTAGCAAAGGTCACTCAACCTTCAAAAGTTTGCTTCTTTGGCTTAATGATTAAGGTCTTAGCCTATACCCTGAGAAGCCTTTCTTCTCTTTTTTTTGAGACGAAGTCTATCTCTGTGGCCCAGGCTGGAGTGCAGTGGCCGAATCTCTGCTCACTGCAACCTCCACCTTCCAGGTTGAAGCGATTCTCCTGTCTCAGACTCCTGAGTAGCTGGGATTACAGGGGTGCACCACCATGCCCAGCTAATTTTTTGTCTTTTTAGTAGAAATGGGGTTTCATCATCTTGGCCAGGCTGGTCTCAAACTCCTGACCTCAGGTGATCCATTCGCCTTAGCCTCCCGATGTTCTGGGATTACAGGCATGAGCCACTGTGCTCAGCCAAGAAGTCATTCTTTCTACGTAATCTGCTGAGATAGCAAAAGATTCACTGACTTACCAAAAAAACTTCTGAGCTTTATGCTGACTTCACTGTCTGAAAAAGGAGATTCAGGCCATGCGTCTTTAGCAGGAGAGGCCCCGAGTGGCACTGAGATCCCCTCAGCAAGCCACATCAGGACACACGTGTGGTCCACAAGTCCAACTGCTAGTCAATGGGCTAAGAAGGGCTCTACCAGGTGTCTCTGCTGTAAAGTCACTATTTTTACACTCAATCATTAGTACGTGTTTGGGTGACGTGCTTTAAAACCAAGTGTGGTAGACTGAATTTTAAGACAGCTTCATGACCTGCTTCTGGAGTTCCTCCTATAACTATTATGTCAATGGCAAAAGGGAGATCATCCGGGCCTAAGCTAATCACATAAGCCCCTTCAAAGCAGTTTTCTGCAGCAAGTATTAGAAAAGGAGGTCAGAGACTCGGAGCATACGAGGAATTCAAAGTGCCATGCTGGCTCTGAAAGTGCAGGGGCCACCTAGGACACTCAGAGGCCTCCACGAACTGAGAATCACAGTCCAGCCATCAGTCAGCAAGGAGACAGGAACCTCGGTCCTCCAATCACATGAAACTGAAACCTTGCAACAACCTGGATGGGGAGTGAACAAGCCTGGCCTAGCCAACACCTCGATTTCAGCCATATGCCTCAGCCCATCTGGACTTGTGTCCTACAAATCTATGAAATAATTAACGGGTGCTATTTTAAGCTAAGTTTACAAGAAAGAACTTATTACATACCAAACAAACAAGTCAAAAAAAAAAAAAAAACCCCCACTAGGGAACTTTTAACTTGCTCATTTTACTTATTTATATCTGCACATGCTCATTGCTTCCTATTTGATTCCATGGATTATAATGTTTCCACAGTATTTATTTTGATACTCAAATCATCACTGATTTTGCCTGTGACATTTCCCCCATCATTCTTTGAATAGGTCCTTACTTTCTGGATGTTCTATAAAATACAGTATTCTAGGTTCATAACATATTTTCCTGGCCCCAGGTTGGAACCAAGGAGTACCAGTTCCATTAATGGAAAATGAGCTGTAGGGCTGGGCATGATGGCTTATGCCTGTAACCCTACCAATCTGGGAGGCCAAACTGGGCAGATCACTCGAGGTCAGGAGTTGAAGACCAATCTGTTCAACACGGTGAGACTCCATCTCTACTAAAAATACAAAAATTAGCCAGACATGATGGTGCATACCTGTAATCTCAACTACTTGGGAGGCTGAGGTGGAAGGATCAATTGAGCCCAGAAGGCAGAGGTTTCAGTGACCCAAGACTGCACCACTGCACTCCAGTCTGGGCAACAGAGTAAGACTCTGTCTCAAAAAAAAAAAAAAAAAAAACACACACACACACACACACATAAAAAAGAAAATGAGGCCGGGCATGGTGGCTCACGCCTGTAATCCAAGCACTTTGGAGGCCAAGGCAGGCGGATCACCTGAGGTCGGAAGTTCAAGACCAGCCTGACCAACACGGTGAAACCCTGTCTTAAAAAAAAAAAAAACATGAAAATGAGATTTGGATGCCATGTCTCCGATGCCAGGTTTGCTTGTTTCTATTCAGGTACCACACTCCCAGGAAGGCCCCTTCAGTGGCCAGAGTACATGTATCTCTCTCTCTCTCTCACACACACACACACACACTCTATCTCTCCCTCTCAGTTCTATTTCCACATTTATTTAGATGCATCCATATGTGAATGTACGTATGTATGTAACTGGGGAGTGGCAGAGAGAGAGAGGGAGGACCATCAGTTCACACTGATATACCCACTTCCAGTGCACCTCCACCGTG